>ABLG01000950.1:0-45765 GCA_000172435.1 Meloidogyne hapla | reverse complement strand
TTTTGGTTTTTACCGAATTCATTTTATCTTTTAAATTTATTTAAAACTTGCATCTGATCTGTTTGTACTAATCATTTTACGTCATGTCAATGGGACATCCAAACAAATCATTTTTTACTTTGATGGGGAATATCTCATCATTATACTCGTCCAGACGATCGATGAGCTTTGATTTATCTGATCAGTAATTTTACTTATTAAAACTGCCTAAATTTTATTTCTTTAGGCAGCGAGAAATCCAACAAAATGCCTTGAAATTTGCAAAAGAAATTATTTTACCAAATGCAGCGAAACACGATAGAACGATGGAATTTCCATGGCAGATTATTAAACAGGCTCACTCGCTTGGCTTGATGAACACAATGATTCCTGAAAAATATGGTTATTTTACTTATATTGAATTTTTTGTTTGAAATTTTTGACGAATTTGGGCTGCGTGGAGTAGTTGACCTTCTCTTTTTTCATTTTCTCCAACAGATGAAGCATTATGTGACTAATCTTTTCACTGATTCAGTTATTTTCAGGTGGCCCTGGTTGTGGAAACCTGGAGACAGCATTAATTGTTGAAGCTTTAGCTTATGGATGTTCTGCAATTCAACTAGCAATAATGGGTCCATCATTAGCATTAGCTCCACTTTTATTGGCGGGAACTGAAGAACAAAAGAAAAAATATGCTGGAATGTTAGCTGAAGAACCTTTAATTGCTGTTAGTTTTTTTTTAAAGCTAAGAAGGTTCTAATTAAAATTTTCTAGTCATATTGCGTCACAGAACCAGGCGCTGGATCAGATGTTAGTGGTGTTAAAACAACGTGCGTTTTGAAAGGTTTCGATTTTTTTTTGATTTTTTATTTAATGAATTTTAAGGTGATAATTGGGTACTTAATGGCTCAAAAGCTTGGATTACTGGTGGAGGCTATGCAAAATGGTTTTTTGTTTTGGCACGTAGTGATTCTGATCCAAAGGTTTTTTTTTTGGATTTTAAAGATATTTGTTCAATGCTTTTAAAGGCTCCTGCTGGAAAGGCATTTACAGCATTTATTGTTGATGGCGATACAAAGGGCATTTCTCGTGGAAAGAAAGAATTAAATGTTGGACAGCGTTGTTCTGATACTAGAACTATAACTTTTGAAGATGTTCAAGTTCCGAAAGAAAATGTATTGGGTTCGCCTGGTGGTGGTTTTAAAGTGGCAATGGGAGCATTTGATAGTATAAAATTTTTTTGAGAATTAATTATCTGTTTTAAAATTTAAGCAACCCGTCCTGGTGAGCTGTTGGTTTGGCTTGGCGTGCATTAGATGAAGCATCCAAATATGCTTTAGAAAGGAAAACTTTTTCAGTACCAATTGCAAATGTGATTTTTAATTGTTAGAATAAATTTCTTTCGATTCTTTTTAGCATCAAGGCGTTTCTTTCATGCTTGCTGATATGGCGATTAATTTAGAGATGGCTAGACTTGTTACTTATCGAGTCTGAATTTATTTTTTTTACTTTTTTCTTTTTGAATATATCTTTTTGTTAGAGCGCAATAGACGTTGACAATGGTGTACGCTCATCATATTATGCTTCAATAGCTAAATGTTTTGCTGCTGATACAGCTATGCAGGCAGCAATAAATGCAGTACAAGTATTTTTATGTTTTTGAAATTAAAAAAAATGTTTTTTTCTTTAAAAAGATTTTTGGAGGCAATGGCTACAACACTGAATATCCTGTCGAAAAATTAATGCGAGATGCAAAAATTTATCAAATTTATGAAGGAACTTCACAAATACAAAGTAGTTTCTCGTGAGTTACTTCAACGTGTAGCACAAACTGGAAGTGCTTCATTATGAAAATTTGAAGAAAAAAAAGCGAGAGAAAAATATTTTTTTTTTGTATCAATAAAAAAATTAGTAAACATCGGAAAGATTTTTTTCTTTATTGTGCTTAATATACATAAATACATTATTTTTTCTGGTTTTTTATCTTTAACATAATTTAAATTGTTGGAATATTTTAATTAATTATATATTGTTTTTACATTTCTTCCTTCAAAAATTTTTAAATGATAACCATAATTGAGCGCTACAAAGAATTTTTTTGTGGAGCAAGTGCTGGATGTATTGAAACATTTGTTTTGTTTCCTAAAACAAAAATAATCTTTCGACAACAATTGCACAATATTTCGCTTGTTGATGCTGCTAAACAAGTTTTTTTTGATTTTTAATTTGTAAAATGTTTTCAATTTTTTCAGTTAAAGCGTGAAGGAGCCAGAAATTTGTAACTTCTCCTTATTTTTTGATGTCTAACAATTTTTTGATTTTTTATGTTTCGCGGTCTTCTGCCTCCTCTGATTCAAAGGACGGCAAATCGTTCAATAATGTTGGTTTAATTTTATGGTAAAAATTGGGACATTTTGAAGTCATTGGTTGGTTCTGGGGTTTTTAGATCTCCATTTAGGTTGCTAACAATAAGAAATATCTTCGTCGTCGTTCTAGTTGGGTTCTGGAAAATGACCCCTCTGTCTTGTCTGACTTCCATTTTACTACTTCTGGAGTTTTGTTTTTTAGATCCAAAGTTATAATTATGCTTTTCTGTTAGCTAGACGATCCTTTGGTAATAAATGTTCAAACCCTACTAAAATGATTTCTTGTAAATTTTATTTATAAATAAACATTATTTTCTAGGTTTGGTACAAATGAAAAATATCAACGTTTACTTGGCTGTTCCGACAAGGGTCCAAGTGTTTGTCGTGCTTTTTGTTCATTTTTAGGTTTTTTTTTTTTAAATCTGGCCTTTAAAATTTTTTCTTTTTTATTTTAAAGCTGGTGCGACGGAAGCTTGTTTATGTCCATTAGAAAGAGTACAATCACTTTTGCAGACAACGAAACATTTGGATAAATTTAAAAATACTGGTCATACATTTCGCTTAATTTATAGGGATTATCCACTTAAAGAGTTTTGTTTAAAGTTTTTTTATTAAAAATTATTTTTGTTAATTTAGATTTTATCGAGGATATTCACTAATGGCTATGAGAAACGGGTAAATTTTTTTTATTTTTTTTTGCAGAAATAAGGTGATTGATGATTTTTCTCTTTTATGCTCGGAAAACATCTTCCGTAATCTTTGTCCGGAAAAAGACCTGGATCACATTTTCGGATTTTTAAAGAGCAGCAAAGACGGATGAAGAAAAAACGCGCAGCTCTTATTTATATTTAATAAATTTCCTGATTTTCGGTTAGACAAAAAGTGAGAGAGTGTATATAATTGCTAGAGAGTATAAGAGAGACAAAATCTGGGACAGACATTTTAATATTAATTTTAAAATATTTAATTATTTTGCAGTTGTAGCAATATTTTATTCTTCTCATTGCGTGAACCTTTGCGAACGTCTTTATTAAAATTATCTCCACAACCAGTTGACAATAATAGAGGAATATTCCATTCATTAGCAGATTTTATTTGTGGAGGATTTTTGGGTGGTTGTATTTCAACCTTATTTTATCCAATTAATGTTGTGAAGAATAGAATGCAGGTTTTTTTTAAATTTATTATTTAAAAGATTTCGTTTCTAGTCAAGTGTATGTGCCGAATTTATTTCTTCATGGCATGTTCTTCAAATAATAATGGCAGAAAGAGAAGGATCAATACGTGCTCTTTATCGTGGCGCTCAATTAAATTTTTCAAGATCAGTTCTAACTTGGGGTATAACAAATTCAGTTTATGGTTTTTTAATAAGAGAATTTTTCCCAAGAAGCTGAGAAGGTTTTTTTAAATAAATATCGAGTGACTGGTATTTTAGACAAATTTTTTTGTTACCATTTCTTAATTTCCAGTGGATATTTTTTTAAATTTATCTTTATTGAAATTGAAATGAAATTTTTAAATGTAGTAGGGTGCACATATTTCTTAACTTCCAAACAATTTGATTTTAGAAAAACTGGCTAGTCGATCAATCCCTTTTTCGATTTGTTCTTGGTGAAACTTAGTATGGCCCAATTGATTTTTGACCATAACGATTTTGACCCAATCGATTTTTGGCGTTCTAAAATATGACCACATTTAAAGCATTACATTTTGTATTTTTTCGTTTGACGTTTTATTCTTTTGCGAAAAATATTTTTATCGTTGTTGTTTCTCTGTTTCTTAATGTTTTTAACATGTTTTCTTACTTTACAAAGATTATTGGCACTTTTTTTCCTAATTTTTTCAGATAATTTTTTTCAAACAGCTATTCTTTTATTGTGAAAATGAAATTCAATCCATTTGTTTCTTCTTCTCGTCGAAAGGCTCGCAAGCGCCATTTTAATGCTCCATCGCATATTCGACGTCAAATAATGTCTGCGCCACTGTCTAAAGATTTGCGTAACAAGCATAATGTTCGCTCAATGCCAATAAGGTTTTATTTTTTTATTTTGATAACTCATGTCTTTTTGAGCAAATTTATGTTCACCTGTCCTAAATAGGTATATGAAATTCATATGTCCTGAATAGGTATATGAAGTCTTCCCCCAATGCTTTTCGAACTATTCAATAAATTCTTTATATTCCTATTCAATGTTTATTCTTTTTACTTAGAATTGAAGACGAAGTGACTGTGTTGCGTGGACATTTTAAGGGCAACAGTGGTCGTGTTATGCGTGTCTACAGGTTTCTATTTTTTGTTTTTTAAAGCTTTTTAACCATTGTTCTTTTTATAGAAGCAAATATGTTGTCCACATTGACAAAATTACGCGTGAAAAGGCTAATGGAACAACTGTGCATGTTGGTATTCATCCATCTAAAGTTGTTCTTACAAAACTTAAAATGGACAAAGATCGTCGTGCATTGCTTGAACGTAAAGCTGCCGGACGTGAACGAGTGACTGGTGTTTTGAAAGGAAAGCACACAGAAGAAACTATTGAAGAATAAGTTGAAATGATGGAAATTTTTGAAAAAATGATTATTTTAAAAAATTGTTGAAATTTTTCTTTTTGTGTTGAAATGTTAAGTTTTGTTTTGTTCGCTTATTTAATTTGGATTTTAATTATCCATCCTCTAATTGTGAGGTTATTTATCATCTTTTCATTGTTGCGGATTTGTCCGCAATATTTTCGTCTCTAAACGAAAATTTAAAAAATTATTTTTTTTAGCCTTGCAATCTGATTAACCAATTATTTTGCTACTTCATTTGACCTACAAATAAATTAAGGTTAGTTTTTCTAAACAGTATTTTAAAACACTAATAAATCGTATTTAGATGAGTGATTCTGCTGACAGTCCAGTAAAAGATCTTGGTAAAAGTCCAGACAAAAAGAAACCTAAAGTAAATTCATTAAATATTAAAACAAATATTTTTGTAAATTTAGATTCAGTCCCCGAAAAAACAAAGCCGTTCATCTGGCCCTTCTAGTTCAGAACAGAAGAATGTTTCTCATGGAAAGGTTCTTGTTTTAAATATTTTATTTAAATGTTATGTTTTCTAAATTTAGATACAATCTCCGCAAAAGCAAAGCGGTTCATCTGGCTCTTCCAGTTCAGAACAGAAGAATGTTTCTCATGGAAAGGTTCTTGTTTTAAATATTTTATTTAAATGTTAATCTCCGCAAAAGCAAAGCGGTTCATCTGGCTCTTCTAGTTCAGAACAGAAAACTCCTTTAACTGAACAGGTTTTTTGAATATTTTGCTGATTTTGCCTTTATTTGTTCTGGATCCACAAAATAACCTGAATTTTTAAACATTTTTTAATTTTATCTATTAAAATTTAGTCTTCGAATATTACCATTGACATAAAGGAATATGATAAACTTCTTAAAGATAAGATAGAATTGGAGAATAAAACTAGAGAATTGGAGAAACTTCGACAATTTGTGGTGAACATTTATTGTATATTATTATCATTATTAATTTGTAGAAGGAAAACAGAATGACTGATAAGAAAGTTAAATTTTTGAATTCATTGGAAGAACTCCCAGATGATGGTATGGAAAAAATGATGGAATATGCTAATGATCCAAAGTTTTTCTGTGATTTGGTTAGAAAAGCGGAAGACGAATTTAAATTTATGGAACTAGATCGAAAGCATTCCGGGGTTATTTTATCTTTTTTATTTTTTATAATTTATATCCAGGAGGCGAAAGTGTATACTCCAGAATCTCTTCTAAAGGACGCTAAAGACTACGTGGAAAAAGATCCGTCAGATACTATACAAGGCTGCGAGAAAGTATATTTTTATGATTAATTTATCTAATTACATCTTTCAGACATGGCTCTCGTTTGCAGCAGCTACAAAATTGGTGTATGCAAAAGTTGGTGTGAGCTTTAGTTCTCACAATGCGGTTATCGGGCTCGGATATTTGGCAATTGTTTCCAATAAGCGAATTGATCTTCTTACGCCTTGTGAATCTGCAGATCTGTCAGTATCTTTTGATTTATTAAATTATATTCTAAGCTTCTGATCATTTATTTTGTCAGGGAACCTGTTAGGGGTTAACTTTTTCGAATAGAAAATAAATTTTAAGAAAAATTTTATATCCAAGGCCCTTACCAGGGTGTGCCGAAGAAGATTTTAAAAAACGAGAATAAATCTAAAAAGAGAAAGGCGAAAAAAAAGAAAAAGCAATTTAATTTTAAAATCTGCACAGCTATCTGCAGTCTTAGGTTCCTGGATATTTTTTATAGTTTGTCTTATTTACAAAATTTCTAGAGCCCATAGAAACCATTATAATGGAACGAATTATTGGGAGGCAAAGAGACTTTATCATGCTGTACAACCTTTTATTGAAGAATATACAGAATTTAAAATTGAATTGATTAAACAAGCATTTGAAAGTATCAGTTGACAAATACGATGAAGATGGGAAAGAAAAGTACAGATTTAAAGAAGAATTAATTTCTGACCTCTTCGATAAATACAAATTGCATAGAAACTATAAGCAAAGGTTTATGAACAGACTTGCGACTTTAAATGTTGAGAAAAAAGAACATGCTGCCCCTATTGTTGGTGTTGATTATAAAGATCTTAATTATATTGTTTATTAAAAGGATTGAATTTTGATGTTTTATTGATTTTAAAATATATTTTGACTTTATGCTTTTTTGATTAAAAACTTATTGAAATTAAAAACAATTTTATTCTTTTTGAACTTTAATTCTTTTTTTGTTAATAATTGATCTTGACCTTTGAAGTAATGGATCTTGACTTTTATGAAATGTTTTGTGATATGAGAATAAGTGAATTTATTGTATAATATAAGTATTTTTCAAATTCTTTCATAAAATTTAACAAATCTTGAAATTTAAATGATTTTTAATAACAAAAATTATTTTTTAATAAATCATCACTTTTTGTCATTTATTTCCCTAACAATTTGTTATTCTTTTGAAAATAATAATCTAATTAAAAATACAAGTCAATGTCTAATTAAATTTGACAATAAATTAGAAAATATTTATTTTCAAAAATTTAATTCTTTTGATTTTATTCCTTCAAAAAAATTTAGAGATTCTTTTCTACATTTGGAAACAACAACAAATGATGAAATTAATCCAAAAAATAAAAAGAGGAAAAGAAGGAGAGCAATGGACTTAAGAACATTGGAAAATAAATTAAAAGGACCACCAAAATGCGCAATAAAAAATGGAGCAATTTATGGAGAGGAGGAAGAAGAAAAGAAAAGGGCGAGAATATTGAATAATAATAATGGATTTTGGACTCAAGTATATTTTCAAAAAATTTTTTTAAATTTAATTTTAAATTTTTCTGATTAGATTATTCATCCATCTTCTCCAAAGGAACGAGACTGGGTTATGGTGACTGGAATTGAAGGTATTGTTGATGGCGTTCTTGTTTGTTCATTGTCGTATGGAGGTTAATTTTACAGCTTAAAAAAATTTATTTCGGAGAGTAAAATGGCGTAGTCACGCGAAAACCTCGCAATTTTAGTCAGAAAAGTCTATTAAAGATTCCTGGTCTCTAAAGGATCACAAGAATTTTTAAATTATTAAAAAATCATTTTTTAGGTCGTCTTGTCTCGATGGGGTCATTTTTTGGATTCTCTTGGTCGTCTAAACTATTATACAATAATGCACAGATTTAATGGGCCAGTATTTTTAAAACCTGAGCCAATGACTTATTCTGAATTGTTGAAAGAATCACAGTAAATTTAATTTTATTAATAAATTAAAAATTATTTTTTAAGAGAAAACGAAGAGGTTGATTTGGCTTTAACTCAACTTTGTGGTCAAGATGATGACGGAGATGGAAAAGTTTATTTCAGTACATATTGGGAAAGATTACCTGGAGTTAGTACAAGGGTATTTTTTAATTAATAAAAACCTCTAAATTAATTGCAAATTTATTTGGGAGGAGCTAAAGGGGAGTGAAGACACTATTGCATCGCTGACACATAATGGAATGGCCCAATTATTTTTAAGACTTCCTCGTTTAGGTGGTGTTTTCCCCTATCTTCCTCTATTGGAGGTATTCTCGGCGTTTGTTTGCCTCTTGTTATTGCCAAAAAATTTGGCCAAAAAACCCATTCAATTATATATTTATTTAGAATTGAAGACGAAGTGACTGTGTTGCGTGGACATTTTAAGGGCAACAGTGGTCGTGTTATGCGTGTCTACAGGTTTCTATTTTTTGTTTTTTAAAGCTTTTTAACCATTGTTCCTTTTATAGAAGCAAATATGTTGTTCACATTGACAAAATCACTCGTGAAAAGGCTAATGGAACAACTGTACATGTTGGTATTCATCCATCTAAAGTTGTTCTTACAAAACTTAAAATGGACAAAGATCGTCGTGCATTGCTTGAACGTAAAGCTGCTGGACGTGAACGAGTGACTGGTGTTTTGAAAGGAAAGCACACAGAAGAAACTATTGAAGAATAAGTTGAAATGATGGAAATTTAAGAAAAAATGATTATTTAAAAAATTGTTGAAATTTTTCTTTTTGTGTTGAAATGTTAAGTCTTTGTTTCGTTTGACTATTCAAATTGGATTTTAATTATCCATCCTCTTAGTTTGAGGTTATTTATTATTTTTGTTGAAAGGCGGAATCTTTTATTATGGCGGATTTATCCGCAAATTTCGTCCGCAGATATTTTCATTTTTAAAAGAAATTTTAAAAATTATTTTTAGACTTGCAATCCAGTGATTGAATTATTTTTATTCGTGACTTTAATTGAATAAATCGATGTTTGTTTTTCTAAATATTTTAATCTAATTAGTTGTATTCAGATGAGTGCTGACAGTCCTGACAAGAAAAAATTCAAGGAGTCAGATGTTTCAATTGATAAAGAAGTGGCTGAACAATTGGCTAAACTTCGCAAAGAAGAATTGGAGAAATTTAATGCTTTCTTGGTGAATATTTTATTATATTATTATTTTTTATTAATTTGTAGGAGTCACTCTCCGATCATGACAGAAGAGTTTTTATGGGGGAGATTTTGTTCGACAAAGATAGATTCCTTTCGGATTTTACAAATTTTCTTGATTCAAAATTTAAAAGATTACAACTTGGTTGTCGCAAGGTTACTTTGGTTGTTTTTATTATTAATTTAAATTTATAAGGCGAGGAAGGACTATACTCCCGAAAACCTCCTTCTTGATGCTAAAAATCATTTGAGAGCATCACCGGCTGATACGCGTCAGGGTGCTGAGAAAGTATACTTTGAATAATTATTTTAACAACTTGTTTTTAGGCCTGGCTTTCCTTTGTATGTGCGACCAAAGATATTTTTGCAGACGTTGGTGTCGAGTTTAATTCTCATAGAGCGGTTGACTACCTTAGTCTCTTTGCTATAATGTGCAATAAGAAAACGAAACCAATAGATGCTTCTGATCTGAGAAAGGCTTTTCACTCCGCAGAACGGTATCTTCTGATTTATAAACATACTTAAAATCTTGTGATCATTGATCTCAGGAAATCTGACGGGTTTACCCTTTTAGACGAGAAGATTTTCAGCGTTTCGGGCGAAATTTTTTAATACCCTCTAATAAAAATCTATTTCCCTGACCCTCATAAGGTGGCGGAAGCAATAGTGTCTATTTAACTCTGAATACGTTTGTTTTTAAAAACACTTTAGAGCTCACAAATTCCATTATGAGGGAGCCAGGATTTCTGATGTTGAGGCTTGTATCAAAGATGTTGAAGCTTTTATTAATGAGTACAAATCATTTGATCGTGCCTCCATTAAAATAGAATTTGAACGATTCGTTATAAAAGATGAAAATAAAAAAGAGAAGACAAAATTTGCCGATGAATTTCTCCAAAATTTTGTAAACAAACGTGACACGTTAGAGATTGAGGAATATGAGAGAGAAACTGAAGTTTTTATTGGAGAGACTCTATATAAAAATATTAAATACAGGGTCTATTAAAGGAATTGATATTTACTTATAAATAAATGATGTATCTCAAATAAATTTTTATGTAGTATTGATTTAAAATATATTGTTTTTTTGATTAAAAACTTTGACCTTCAATTTTATCTTTTGATTAAAACGATTTAATTCCTTCGAAATTTACTGCTCTTCTATTTTATTATTTTTTAGTGCATTAAAACATACATATGTTATACAAGCATGGACTGTTTGATGGCTTCTTAAAGCATGAATGATATTTTTGTAATTGAGTACATATAAGTGAAGACAATGATTACATAAAGGTTTTTTAGTTTCATCAATTGTGGTTGGTTATTGACGAGTTTTTATTTTCTGGGTGGGGCATGACTGATGAGTCTACTTTCATATTCATGATTATTTTTTAGATTTTCTTTTCCTATTTCATTTTCTATCTTTTTGAAAAAATATTTTCCTTCATACGAGGATTTGTTGTCCTTTTTAAAATAATTTTTAAGTAGTTTAGCGCAATACTGAGTAATCTTGACCTTTTATGAGATGAGGACAAGAGGATTTATTGTAAAAAAATTTTCATATTGACTTTGATAGAATTTGAGAAATTTTGAAATTAAAATGATTTTTAATAACAAAAATTCTTTTTTAATCAACCACCAAGTTCTATCATTTATTCTCTTAGCAAATTGTTTTTCTTTTGAGAATAATAATCTAATTAAAAATACAAGTCAATGTCTAATTAAATTTGTCAATAAATTAGAAAATATTTATTTTCAAAAATTTAATTCTTTTGATTTTATTCCTTCAAAAAAATTTAGAGATTCTTTTCTACATTTGGAAACAACAACAAATGATGAAATTAATCCAAAAAATAAAAAGAGGAAAAGAAGGAGAGCAATGGACTTAAGAACATTGGAAAATAAATTAAAAGGACCACCAAAATGCGCAATAAAAAATGGAGCAATTTACGGAGAGAAGGAAGAAGAAAAGAAAAGGGCGAGAATATTGAATAATAATAATGGATTTTGGACTCAAGTTATTTTTAAAAATTTAAGTTTTTTTTTTAATTTTTTTATTAGATTATTCATCCACCTTCTCCAGAGGAACGCGACTGGGTTTTGGTGACTGGAATTGAACGTGTTGTTGATGGCGTTCTTGTTTGTTCATTGTCATATGGAGGTTAATTATTCTTGAGACTAAGATTGCGTGGTCACGTAAAAACCTCGCAATTTTACTCAGAAGTCTATTAAAGATTCCTGGTCTCTGAAGGATCGCAAAAATTTTAAAATTATTAAAAAATCATTTTTTAGGTCGTCTTGTCTCGATGGGCCATTTTTTGGATTCTCTTGGTCGTCTAAACTATTATGCAATAATGCACAGATTTAATGGGCCAGTATTTTTAAAACCTGAGCCAATGACTTATTCTGAATTGTTGAAAGAATCACAGTAAATTTAATTTTATTAATAAATTAAAAATTATTTTTTAAGAGAAAACGAAGAGGTTGATTTGGCTTTAACTCAACTTTGTGGTCAAGATGATGACGGAGATGGAAAAGTTTATTTCAGTACATATTGGGAAAGATTACCTGGAGTTAGTACAAGGGTATTTATTTTTATTTATATAATAGCTGGTTTTAACCACAAATCTATTTGGGAAGGGGGGTGGGATGGGGTGGATGAAGACATTTTTGCGCAGACAGGGAATGGCCCGATCGTTTTCTAAAACTTCCTATTTGGGTGGTGTTTTCCTCTCTACTCTATTTGAGTCAATCTTTACCTATCTTTTCTTCCCAATTTCGGGAAGGATTAAATTTTTAAATCCCCGCCTTTGTTTTGCCCAAAAAGTTGATTTTAAAGAAAATTTAAATTTATTTCATTTTTT
This sequence comes from Meloidogyne hapla, assembly GCA_000172435.1. Taxonomy (NCBI): domain Eukaryota; kingdom Metazoa; phylum Nematoda; class Chromadorea; order Rhabditida; family Meloidogynidae; genus Meloidogyne; species Meloidogyne hapla. The sequence continues at coordinate 33,565 of ABLG01000950.1, read as the reverse complement.
GCAGATTTGGTTCCCCGGTTCGCCTGAATCTGACCAACAAAAAACTATTTTTGAAAAAGATGGTTTTAGACTAATAAGTCTTTGTGGATATAATATAAGAAATGTAAGCAGATTAAAATGAATTAAAAAAAATTTTTTTTAATTAAAGAAAACAGCGCGTTATGTTGGTATATGGCAAAAATCAACATTAAAAAATAATTCGGTATTGCAACCATATGAAGCACATTATGGTTTAACATTAAGTGAATGTCTTGAAATTAATGATAAACTTTCAAGCAGGTTTGGATTTTTATTTTTTTTAATTAAAAAAATTTTAAATTTAAGGCAGTATGTTGCTGTACAATTTAGAGTGTTTAGCAACTTGGATGAGGTAAATTAATAAATTAACCTTTTAAAATAAAAAATTTTCCGGAAGGATAATTTTTGGAAAAGTTGTAACTTTAAATAATAGATTATGAGCGTTTTTTGAAACTTTAATAATTTGTCATTTTGTTAAGTTGATTAAGTCGTTGAATTTGAAATGATTTAATAATTTATGGATGGAGGTTCGAATCCTTTGGGCGGAAAAATGATTTATTTTAGTACTTTAATAATGGAAAAAATTTTTAAGTTTTTTGATTGCTAAATGTGTCCTTAAACTTTGCTCATTAAAAAATAAGCGTTTTTTTATAATTAACAGATTCTCTGCTGCGCGATTTGGGAATATTTACCAGGCCATCGTCATTGGATCGAAATAGGTTTAAATTTAAAACAAATGCATCATAAATTTCAACGTAATATTTTCAAAAGGTTTATTTTTAAAAATAAAAAAAGAATAATTTTTTAATTAAGTAAAATAATGGTCAAGCGAGAAAATAAATTAATCTCTTCACCTATTTTGCCTCGTCAAATATCTCACTTTTTTGATGAGGATGGAAGTTTGAGATTTGTTGTATTGTGGAGTGATGTTCATTATTTAAGATTTCCGAGAGAACAAGAACTTTGGCCACAGGGAAGCAAGTTTGTTGATTTTCTTTTTGACGTTTTGAAATTTTTAAAAAATTTTTATTTTTTAATATTTAAGAATGCCATTTACTTATTTAAATGGAGTGGAATCTCAATTACAATCTGAGCAATTATCTTTTGTTGCAAAACGTGTTGAACGGTATAATGATTTTATTTAAAAAAAATTATTTTTTTTTTTTAAATTTAAAGATTTATGCGTGAACTTGATATTCCTGGTATATTTATTTCTTTTTTAATATAAAAAATAATTTAAATTAATTTTTTATGTTTGTCTGTGGCTGTTTCAAGAGATGAACAACTTAAATACGCTGCAGGTCAAATTTTTAATTTTTTTCAATGTTTTCAAAATGTCCAAAAAAATTAAATATTATTTATTTTCAAGGTTTTGGCTATAGCAATGCCCGTCGACGTCATTTGGTCACCCCAGACAATCAATTTAGAATTGGATCTGTTTCAAAGCCAATAACTGCTGCTGCTGTTCTTTTATGTAAAAATATTAAAAAAGTTTTTATTTTATTTTAAAAAATTCCAGTAATTGATCAAGGCCGTTTAGAATTGGATCAACACGTTTTTGGACCTGGAAATTCAATATTTGGTTTTTTACATTTAAAATATTTTTTTAAATTTTATCTATAAAGGTGATGAATTTGCTCGTAAAAAGCCTTATGGAAAATGGATTACAGAAATTACTGTTCGTCATCTACTTGAACACACAGCAGGTTAGTGAAGAGGATTCTTTGAAATTTAATTTTTTAATTTGGACATTCTGAATTTTTTACATTATGAAATATTTTGCTTTTCGACATTTGAAAATATTTTTCTGGATTTCTTTTTTTTTTTAATGTTTATTTTTAAGGTGGATGGAATAACATTGACTCTGACCCAGCATGGCTATTACCAACACAAAACACTGTCTCTTTAATAGAAAAAGTTTTAATTGAACAACCGTTAATAATTAAACCTGGAAAAGCTTGGATATATTCAAATTTTGGTTATCAATTGCTTGGCTATATAATTGAACGAGTTAATATTGATGGATTTGGATATGAACAATTTGTTAAAAAATATATTTGGGAGAAAGTAGGAATAAACGATATCCATTTGGCGAGGCCTACACTTTCTGAAAAATCGAGGTTTTTTTGAAAATTTTTTTAAATAAAATTTCTGTTTTTTCTAGACGGGAAGTCCTCTACGTACGTTCTATTTTCTAATTAATTAAATTCAAAATATTTATTTAGTATATGGCTGGAGGTAATAGACTTGGCTTTAACCCTTATGATCTTTTACCTGCTGAAAGGATTGGTATTAGTAGTTATTTTTTAAATATAATTTTTTACAATTAGGCCCATGGGGTGGTTGGATTGCTTCTCCAATTGAACTTCTTCGTCTATTAATTTATTTGGATGGATTTAAAAGGCGAGAAGATATTCTGAGTGATTGGGCAATAAAAGAATGGGCTATTCCAACAGATGCTTCTAATGAAACGTTTGTTTTTTTTAATCTTGATTTAAAAAATATTATGATTACTTTAAATTCTTTTCCGGAAAAGTTATTATTTAATCCGGAAGGCTTATAGCTCTTAAATTTGTCATTTAACTTTGTTAAACTTGTGGTGTAGTCGGTTGTAATGTAGGAATGTGAGTTATTAGGGTCAGTGGTTCGATACGTCGTATAAAATTTAAAAAAATTAAAAAATATTTAAGCAAATATCGTAAAACTAGTTTCGATTGATGTAAAATCAATACAAAAATGTTATACTCAAGGAGTATAATCAAAATCTAGTGTTTGATTTTGATTTACTGTTAAATTTAAATTTCCAAGAATGCACGAACCAATGTTCTAAATATTTTTTTTTAATTTTTTAAAATTAAAGTTATGGTCTCGGCTGGTCTTTAAACATTATGGGCTTTAATGGTTGGCAACACGATGGAAGAATGCCTGGTTCTGCTTCAATGCTTGTTCGTTTGGATAATGGTATTTCAATGGCTGTTGTTGTAAATAAAGAATATAGTGATAGGGACTTTTTTCATGAATTGGGCTACATTCTTCACCATTTTGGAAATAATTGTGACTGGTGGAAGGACACAGGTATTGATTTATTTACAGAAAATGAAAATTGAATTTTTAAAATTATTTATTATTTAATTTATTTAATCGAGAAAAAAATTAGAGGGAGATCAAAATACAAGTATAATGATGAAAAAGTGAGAATATATTTAAGTTTTAGGTTGAGAGAGGGAGGTTAGAACAATTAAAAGGGGAATGTTCTTAAATAAAATTAGAATAATATTTAAATATGTAGGCATTAACTAGGCATTATTTAAGAGAAATATTTAAGAGAAATATTCTAACAATAAAATATTGAGCAAGAGCGAGTTCTGCTAAGCTTGAAATTTTGAAGAAAAACATTTTCAACAAAAACTCGCCCCCTATGAGCAAAAAACAAAAAAAACGTAAATATTTAATCAAACCTCTTTTTCTTCCTATTTATTCATCTTTGCACACACCTCCACTAGTTTTCTTAACAGCTTCCGCCCTCATTTGTTTGTAATTGATTAATAATTCATCTAGAAAAAGAGGTACTAAGAAAAAGAGGTACTAAAATTAAAGAAATTAATAAATTCTTTAAGTCAGAATCTAAAATACTTACAGAAATTAATAAATTCTTTAAGTCAGAATCTAAAATACTTACAAATACTTTTCTCTAAACCAACAGCTTCGCATTCCATTCCTTCAGCCTTTAAAGCTCTATGAGTACAAACAACCATTTTCCCCAGAAGTAAAGAATCATCTTCGTTCATGTCTTCCAAAATATTAGTAATACAAGTTTTTGCCGTATCTGTTAAAATTTTAGGGGTTTTCAAAATTCCCTTTATTAAAAAATAAACCTATTGTTTTATTTGGAGTTTCATGAATTATAGCAGTAGCAACACTTTTAGTATTATTGTCATCATTATTATTAACTGGTAATTCTTCTGTTTTGCCAGTTTCTTCTGTTTTATCAGCCTCTATGTCTTCAATAATTTGTAGACCTTTTTTAAATTAAAAAAATTATTTTTAAGACTTTAAGGATTTTTTTAGTTATTCTTTTAAAAGGTGACATTTCATCCCAATTTTTCAATTTTTTTTAAATTTACACACATCTATTTATAAAACCTTCATTTCCGCTATCCTCATCCGTATTAAAATTGTTATTATTTTCTCCTCCATTATTCCCAAATTCATTGTCACGAATTGTTAAATTTGAAGGATTTTCATCTGTTGTCAAATTTCCTCCATTTAAATCACCCAAAGTCTTTAATATATCAAATCCTTCATTTTTATTATTTTCATTTTCTTCAGTTAAATCTTCCTTTTTCACCCTTTTCTTCTTTTTAGGATTTCCATCAATGCTTCTTTTCTGTTTTGGAGTATTATTTGTATTACTAAGAAAAGTCATTTCTTGAAAATATTGCCATTTAGAGACTGCCTTTCGACGTTCTCGATGAAAACAAATATTTAAAACACGCCAGGCACTTCGAATGGACTCGGCTGAAAAAAAATTAAAATTAATTTTAGATGGTAAAAAGACTTGAAGAAGTAAAAATCGTGACTAACACACATGGTTTAAAAAAATATTTTTCTAGGAAGGGATTCGAACCAGGCCCCTTACATAGGAGAAAACTAAAACTTTCCCACTAAACCACAAAAAGAAAACCTGTAAATATCCGTTGATATTCTTTAGACATCTCTTCAGCAACTGAATTAAATTCATCCTGTCGACTTTTTCGAGGACCGCCTTGTGGAGCATCCCAAATTGCTGGTTTGTCGCGAATTAGAGAAATTAATTGAAATTTTTCTTCAGTTGATAGTGGTTGCTCTGGTATTTTGTCCATTAAAGTTTTTGTTAAATTTGTTAAAGAGAATTTATCTGAAAGAAATGTATTGAATAATTAAGTTAATGGTAAAACGCATAAATACGCTCGTGACATTGAACAGATCATTGACCATTAGATCAAAGACCTTTTGGTTAATTGTTATATTTTATTAATTTTGACATTTTGAAAGTTTTATTAATAAAGAATTACAAAATGTCTACAAGTCAGATATTTTACAAAATCACAAAATTTTTCTCTATCATGTATACTCTCTCGTTCTCTGTTTCTCTCTTTTCTATATTTCTATAATTGTATATTTTATAATTGACATTTTGAATGATTTTTTATATAAAAATTACAAAATATCTAAAAGTTGAATAAATTTCAAAATCCATAAAAATTTCCTCTACTTTTCTCTAATCTTTATACTCTCTCGTTTATCTAATTCTCTCTTTTTTAATTTAAACACTATTTTGTTTCAAGTGATTTTATTAAAATAATTTTTTTAATTATTTGACGCTGTTTTGGCTGATATGTTTGATCGAATAATTCAGCAACTTTTGCATAGTGAGCAGTTTATTCAAAAGGTTTTTTTAATAATTTAAAACCTTTAAATTTCCTTTTTTTCTTTAAGTTAGCCGATTCTTCACCAATTCGTCGGACAGCTCGTTTTCTCATTCGGTCAACCTATGGAGCTAAATCTACAATTTTAAATAATAAAAGAATTGAGAGGTTTGTGAAAATATTTAGAGAAGAATACCAAAAATCGATTAAAGACAAGTAAATTTTAATTTAATAAAAAAATTTAATTAAAAAAAAATACTTTTATATGAATAGTTTGATTAAAAAATTTTAATTTTTCGGGATATTTTAAAATAATTAAGAAAAAAAAAATATAATTTAATTTATTTTTAAATAATTTATTAACAAACAATTTAAAAGGCAATATTTAATTCTTTTCCATTCCCGTGGGAAATTTTAAAGAAAAGTAAAAATAAAGACAAATTGTAAAAAAGAAAAGGAAAAGGCTGTGAATTATTCTCAATGCTTAAACAAATTTTTATGTTTTTAAAAATAGGCAATAGAAATATTTTTTGTTAAATATTGATATTAATTTGATTAAACTTTCCCGCATTTTTCTTCAATTTTGGCTTGCGGACACTATTTGCGGACAAAAAATTGTTCGCAAATTTTTTAATTTTTTCTTCAATTTTCGGTTTAATTTTTCTTGCAACTTTCAAAACCTATTTTTTTTCTTTTTACAAATATTTTCCCATGCCAAATTGGGCATTTTTAGTTATAGAAAGAAAATAAACAAAAATATAATAAATGTCGCCGCTCATTTGTCATTTTTTAAAGGTTGTTAGGGTAAACAACATACATTTTTTAGTTTATTTGTAATTTATCTTTCTATTTTTTTGGCTGTCACATTTTTTTAGTTTTATTATTTTTAAAATTTTTTTTTAAATAATTAAGAATTTGCGGACAATTTCTGCGGACAAAAAAATTTTTTTTTAATTTAAAAAATGAACAATACACAAAATATTAATTCTTCATCATTTCCTTCCCTTTCAATTCAGCCACTTGGTGATTTACGAATATTCGGAGTTTCGTCTCGTTTAGTTTATGGTTTGTTAAAAATTTTTTTTTTAATTTTATTTTTCGTTTTTTTATAGAAGGCAGTCCTTGTGATGCCTTCCCTTGTTGGAATGGAGGTATTTGTATAGAATTGCGTAAAAGAAAAAATTTAAATTTAAATAAAAAATACAAACAAGAAGAAAAAATTAAAAAAGAAGGAAAAAAATATTTTTGCAAATGTGGAAAATATTTTGGTGGAGAACATTGTGAAGAGAGAATGGTTTGTGGAAATTTTAATTAATTTAAAAGATTTTTAAAAATAAAAAAAATTATTTAGTTAAACGAATGCTCCACTCAACCATTTCCATGCCCCAAAGGAACCTTTTGTTGGTCAAATTCAATAAACACAACTTCAAAGTGTATTTCTGCTGAAGAACTAAATGCCAGAAAATACGGTAATTTTATTGAAAAAATATAATAAAGTTTTTTTCAAGTTTAACAAGAAGTTGTTGTGGTCGAGTTGGTTAGGTGCGTGTTTCCCTTTATAGGGGTCGAAGGTTCGAATCCTTTCGATGGAAAATAATTTTTTTTCGACTTTTTTTATCTTAAAATGATAATATAAAAATTATTTTTTAATTTTAAAAAATATAGATAATTTAACAACACCAAAAACAACTTCAAAAGAAGATTCTTTCTCTTTTTTAACTGGATTATTTATTTTAACATTAATTTTATTTTCACTTGCATTAATTTTATTATTGTGTCATGGACCTACTTCGTCCGCTGGAGCTTTTTGTTTTCTTTATATTAATATAAATGGTTATTTTTTTAAATTTTTTTATTTAAAATTAAGAAAATGAATTTAATTAATTTTTTAAAAATTTTTAAAGAAAATTCAGCTGTGACAACAAGAAAATGCCCAAATATCAGTTACCTCTTAAAAGGAAAAAGTAGAAAAATAAAAAGAAAAGATAGTAAAAAATGGATGATAATTGATAACGAAAGAGAAGAAAATTTAAAAATTGAGGAGTTTGAATTAAAAAATGAATTTCTAAATTAAAGTTTTTATTTAAATTAATTTAATAAATTTTAATAAATTTTATTCTTAAAAATCAATTTTATCAATTTTTTACAGAAAATTCCATAAAAATCGTGGCAAATTAAATCGCTGTAGTAAAAATGGATATCAATAGGAAGTGAAGATGTATTTATATTTTTTGTAGGGGGAGGAGGAGGTTTTTGAATTTCCCCTCAAATTTCTTATAAAAATCGGAATTTCATTGATCAAAAATTAATTTTTTAAAGAAAATTTTTTTTTAATTTTTAGAAAAAATTTTCGAATAGAATTGTCAAATTTTAAAAAAATGTCTACAAAATTATTTAAATTAATTCAATTATTTATATTTTTTGTTTATTTTATAAAAATTGTAAATTGTGGTTGTACGTGTAGTAGACTTAGTGTATCTTCTAGTGTTGTTGGAAATGAAAGCGAAGATGGAGACATCGATAGTGTTGTTGGAGAAGACAATGTGGCTGGAGGTAAAATATATAGACAGATTTTTTTTTAAATTTTTCTAAAAACTAAAAAAATTTAAGGTGGTCATCTACAACATGACCATGAACAAGTTCATGGTCTTCAACAAGTTCTTGATTTAAACATAAATAATCAATTTGAAAAAATTAAAATATAATTTTATTTTTTCTGTTTACTTTTTGTGAATTTTAAATCTTTTTAAATAAATTTTAACCTTCTCACAGATTTTATTATTATATTTTTTATTTTTCGACGTCCCAAATCCAAATTTTGGATATATTTTTGGGATTAATTTGGGTATATTAATTTAATTTAGGTAAATGTAGGAGAAAATGATAATGCAATTCCTTTTGTTGGAAATTTTGAAGACTTCCTAGTAAGTTTTTTTAAAAATTATTGCCGACAAATATTTGTGGTCACAAACATTTTAAATAAATTTAGGAACAACAAAGTAGCGGTTCTGAAGATTTTCATCAGCTTGACGACGATTTAGCAGAGGCTGCTGGCTATGACGTAGGTGGTAATGGCATTTTTGGAGAAATTATTCAGCAAATAAATCCTGGAGGACAACAAATTGAAGGTTTTAACGAAGTTCATAATCCAGTCCCTCCTTCTATATCACCGCCATTTACACTTACACCTACTTCTACTGATTCCAATTGAAAAATATAAAAAAGTGAAGCAAAAGTTTTAAGATTGATTTTTAAACTTTTTTTCTTAATTCTATCCCTATGATTATCCCTTCAACTTTTTAATTCCCGTGAAAAATTATTTGCCTTTATAACAGATTGGTCCCAATGAATTCCCAAAGATACAGATAAAAAAGATACAATCCCAAACAATTTTATTTTTAATTTTTAATTCCATTTTATATTTATTATTGCTTTTCTGGTAAAGATTAAAAAAGTTTTCTTTTATGCAAAAAATTTTAGTTTTTTAAAAATAAATTTTTTAAATTATTAATTAAGAAATAATAATTTTATATTTCAAATAAATATTTTAAACAAATTTACTGTATTTATTATTATTAAAATAAAAAAAATTTATACAAATTTTTTGTAAATTTTTTAAGTTATGTGGTGGTCGAGTGGTTAATATGCTTGTAAATCAGATTGATATGGGTCGGGTTCGAATCCTTTTGGTTACCAATGTTTTATTTTTAAGTTTTTTTAATTTTTTATATAATGGTTATTATTTTTTTTTAAATTTCTTTAAAAATTTTTTAAAGAAAATTCAACTGTGAAAACAAAAAAGTGCCCAAATATCAGTTATCTTTTAAAGAGAAAAAATAGAAAAATAAAAAGAAAAGATGATAAAAAATGGATGATAATTGATAACGAAAGAGAAGAAAATTTAAAAATTGAAGAGTTTGAATTAAAAAATGAATTTCTCACAGGAATTTAATTTTAATTTAATTAATTCAAATTATTTAAATTAATTTAATTAATTAATTCATTAAATAAAATTTATTCTTAAAAACCAATTTAATCAATTTTTTAAAGAAAATTTCACAAAAAACGTTGGACAGGAAATCGCCTTGCTGTTAAACATTTTTAAGAATAGTATGGCAAAAATGATAGCAAGTGAAAGTGAAAGGGAGGGAGGGGAGCTTTTTGAATTTCCCCTCAAATTTTTCCTCCATTTTGAATTTCATTGACAAAAGATTTAATTTTTAAAAGAAAAATTAAAGAAAATTTAAAAAAAAATGTCAAAATTATTTAAATTAATTAAATTATTTATATTTTTTATATTTATTATTAAAATTGTAAATTGTGGAAATTGTGGTTGTGGTGGAAATGCTCTAGATGATAGTGAAGACGAAAATGGTGCAGATGATAACAATGAAGGCAATTAATTTTCGAATTTTTAATTAATATTTTTTAATTTTTAGGTGGTGGAGATGTTCAAGCTGTTGAAGTAAATTATTTTTAATTGAACTCATTAGGTCCTTGAATTAATTCTTTAAGAACTTTTTTATTTTAAATATTTTTAAAATTTAATTTGTTTAGCAACCTCCTGTTCTTCCTCCAATTTTTGAGCATGTTCCAGATTTTGATGAAGAAACAACACCTGGATTAACACCTGTAGATAATACTACAGATTCTACACAAGAAGAAACATCAGAGTCTCCTGAAGGGAATTTAAAAAGATGAAGACAAAAATGTGACATTTGATTTGAAAATTTTTTTTCTATCTTTTTGACTCCGGCTATCTTCACATACAAAATTTGACTTCGGTTAAAAGCTAATTTATGCTCTTTTATAACGGGAGTAAAATCTATTTTTTGGATGTTATTTAAAATCTTTAACATGTTTTATATTTTTCTAAATTTGTTTCGCTGTTTTTAGATTTTTCTATTAAAATTGACTAATTGATTTTGACCATTATGAGTTTTTTAAATTATAAATATTTAATTATTTTAAACAAATTTACTGTATTATGATTAAATTAAAAACAAATGTATATAGAGGTATGTTTAATTGACAATTCTTAAAGTTGTGTGGTGGTCAAGTGGCTTAGGCGATTGTGTATTACACCTTTTCTAAGGAGGTTCGAATCCTTTTGGTTACTAATGTTTTATTTTTATTTTTTTTGAATATTTTTATAAATTAAATATTTAAAATAATAAAAATAGTCTTTAGTAATTTTTTGATACCAAAAATTACTAAAAACAACAAAGTTTTATTAAAAAATTTTTATTTATTTTTATTTAAACGTCCTAAGCATTCTTCTCTTTATTTAATTTCCGCTTTTTAGTTAACGTTCTTTTTTATTTATAAATTTATTTAAACTTTCTTTTTCACTTTCCAACTTTTTATTTTTTTATAAATAAATTTTATAGAATTTATTGACAGTTTTATAAATTTCTTGATGATTATTACCCTCACTATCCCAAAGAAAGATCCTTTTCTTGCCCTTTGCCGTCTTATTAGAATAGTATTATTAATTCCATTAATTCGAATTTTTCCTTTATGTAGAGGTATTGAAGGATTTAATTTTGGAGGTATTTTTTTAAAAATTTAAAAAAATTTAAAAATTTTTTTTAATTTTTCGATTCCCCCTCTCCCCATCAACGCTTACTAAGTGAATTATTTCACAATTATGACAGAAGACTTCAACCGCCTGGAAACTTTAATTTCTCTAAAACTGTACATATTAATGTAACTATTGTATTGGGTATTTTAATTGAAATGGTTTGGAAATTTTTAAAATTAAAAAAATAATAAATCTTTAAGAGAGAAAATGAACAAGTTGCTGCTTATGTTATTTCTCATATTCAAGTAGTTTAATTTAAAAAAATAAAATTAATTAAATTTCCTGATAAAATACATTAACTTAAGTTAATTGACTTTCGAGTACCATTTTGTCCTATTTTACACATAGTGGCATTTTGTCTAATATCATTTTTGGCATGTGTTCCCTTTTGTCCCGAATTCCTTTTTGTCGTGAGTACTATTTTGTCGTATTTTGTCTAAAGTACCATTTTGTCGTTTTTTATCCGTAAAACCATTTTGTCTGTCCAAAGTTATTTTTTAATTTTTCTTTTAATTGTTTTAAGTACTTTATAAGCTTATTATAAAAGCTTTAAACTTTCCATTCTCCATCTCTCTTCGTCTACAAAAATTTCAAATAGTCCAGCAACCTTCTACAAAAACAAAAATGCTCCGTCGTTCATCTACAGGATCACTCTACAAACTCTTCTGGCTTTTTGTTGTGGTTCTTCTAATTGGCACTTTATTTGCTGATGCCGCTACCAAAACTTCTGACGGCAAAAAACCGAAAAAAGTCGAAAAGGACAAGGAAGAAGACAAGGAGGAAGAGAAGGCCAAGACTAAGACTGATGGTGGCAAGACTAAGAAAGGAAAAGACGAGGAAGACTGTCCAATGGGCTCTGGAGTCATCATTATGCTGGTTACTCTTGGTTTCGTTGCTCTTTTGATGTGAGTTTTATCTTGATTTTAGTTCAAATTTAATCTTTTTATCAATTTTAAAGGCTAATTCTTGCCATTGTCTTCATTTGTCTCTTCTTCAATCTCAAAGCCAAATTGGAGAAGTTGGAGGTTGATGCAAAAGCAGCGCTGAAATGGGCGGAGATGGATAAGGACTATTCAAAGTTGGAATTGGGATCGACATATCAGGCGAATAAGAAGAAAGGATTGAAGAAATAATGAAAAAGATGAGTAAATAGATGTTTGTGTATAATAATGTTGTGATATTGTATCTTATTTGTACAAAAACATTGTTGTTTTGTACTGTATTCTTCTGTTGTGTTCAAGTTTTGTAAATAAATGTATACTGTATTTTTGTTTTGTGGACAAAATGTCAAAAGACAAATGCCAAAGGTAATTATTTGTTATTAAAATAGGACAATAGAGTAGTTCCAGTTGAGTCTGAGTTAATTTTTAAAAATTTGCGTTTTTTTTGCGCACACTCCTGAATAATTAAAAGTGGGACTTTAACGAAATAGTGTAGTTAGAGAAAAAGTTATTTGTGGAGAATTGCAAATTTTAAAAACTCGTGTAATTTGGCATTTTGTAAGAATTAAAGGACATTTTGTACAAAAATGGGATGATAGAGTCTTGCCAATTGAGTTTGAGTAGGTTTTAAGAGATTATTTTATAATTTAAAACTTGGGTTTTTCGATAGACTACGGTAGACGTAGTCAAAATTTTAAACTGAAGCAATTGATCCAATTTTGGTATCGTTGGATAGAGCTCGTCGAGACGAGTCGAACGATGTATCGTTTGTTACATCTCTGCGATTTTTAAGAAAGAAAAATGCGTTTGAAGTTTAACGCAAAATCACTAAACAGAAGATTACCCCCAAAACTTTCAGCCTGGATATCTTGGATTGGGTTTGTTAGATCAACTTGTATGATACCTCATTCGATTCCTTATGATTAACTGTATAACATAGCAAAAAATAGGGCAACTTTATCGTGCCGTTTTAAAGATATTGATCAATGAAATATATCAGAGTCATCAGACTCTAAAGGCAATATCTCTGCCAAATGAAGATATTATCCTTAGTAAATTTGGGATATTGTAGTTAAGACTCTACTCTATCTATATACAAAAAAAAAAGAAATTCTATCGTCTCAAAGCATTTTTATAGGGCCTAGAAGTTTTTAACAGAAGAATATTTTAGGGTCAACAGACTCTAAAGGTTATAACTAGAGAAAAAAAATGATGGATCACCTTGTAAATTGCGGATACTGTAGATAAGATATAGATCTATCTATAAACAAAAAATTAGCCAGATCTATTTGACCAAAACGTTTTTTAGGGGTCGAAATTTTCCAATATGTAAAGCTTTGATTGTTTTAGAGTCACCTGATTCTAAAGGCCATATCTCAGCCAAAAATGTGAATATTTGGGTAAATTTTTTTTAAATTTTGGTATATCTTAGATAAGATGTAAAGCTATATTGTTACAAAAAATTAGGAAAAGTTATCAATTCAAATCATTTTTATGGTGCCTAGAAGTTTTTGATAGGAGAATTTTTATAATTTCAGAGTACCTGACTCTAAAGGCCATAACTCATCCAAAAAGACTAATATCTCCTTGAAATTTTGGGATATCTTAGATAAGATGTAAAGCTATATTGATGCAAAAAATTATGATAGGATATCGATTTAAAACATTTTTACTGGGCCTAGAAGTTTTTATATATAGGAGAACATTATAATTCAGAGTCACCTGATTCTAAAGGCCATATCTCAGCCAAAAATGTGAATATTGGGGGAAATTTTTTTTTAAATTTTGGGATATCTTAGATAAGAAGTAAAGCTATTTTGTTACAAAAAATTAGGAAAAGTTATCAATTTAAAACATTTTTATGGTGCCTAGAAGTTTTTGATAGGAGAATTTTTATAATTTCAGAGTACCTGACTCAAAAGGCCATAACTCATCCAAAAAGACTAATATCTCCTTGAAATTTTGGGATATCTTAGATAATAGATCTATCTTTAAGCTAAAAATAAAGAAGCTAAGACAAACAGAAAAATTTTTAAGGGTCTAGAAATTCAGAAAGGAATATCTCTGCCAAAAATACGCATATCTTTTTGAAAATCTGAGATATTGTAGGTCTAGAAATTCAAAAAGGAATATCTCTGCCAAGACACTAATCTATCTATAAACTAAAAATTAGAATTTTAATATGATCTTATAATTCTTCACAGCGTTGGAGAGACAACCGCCTTTCTTGGCTACCTAAAAGTCACTCAAACATCTCAGAATTAATAGTCCCAGCAAAGGCAATATGGCAACCAAAAATATTTGTATATAATTCCATGGATACAAAAGATATGTTAAATGATGAAAAATATGATGCCAGGCTGAGATATGATGGAAAAGTATTTTTTAAGAATTTAAAAAATTTTAAAAATTTTAAAACGTTTTAAAGATAAAAATAAATATTCCTCAATACGTTACGTGTACCTGCCGTTTAAATATTGAATTATTCCCTTTTGATACTCAATTTTGTGCTGTAGCTTTAGCCTCTCCTTTATTGACAGTCGAAGAAATGGAGGTTTAAAAACAAAAAATTAAAAAATAAATTAAAAGGTCCATACAAGCCAACCACCTTTACAAAGCCATTTTGCTGGTAATTCTGAATGGAATTTAATAAATGTATCGGTTAGGGATATGCATTATTTGGAGGAGGGGGAATACAGATCTGAGGCATTTTTTTAATTAATTTAAAATTTTTAAAAATTAATTCCCTTAAGGTACAGTATGTTTTCCACTTGAGAAGGTAAATTTGCTCTTTTACAGTAATCCAAAAAATAAAAAAATCTTTTCATTCCAATAGACGCCCAATATTTTACATAACAGTAATTGTTGTACCTATATTTCTTATTTCAACATTATCAATTCTTGGAATTTTCACACCTGGTTCTAATGATGGGCCAAGAGGGGAGAAGGTTTCTTTGGGCTTGGGAAGTTTATTGGCAATGACTGTATTACTTGGAATTGTTGCTGGGGTGAGTTTCTGATTTTGATAAAACTTTCCGGAAAATAAAAATAATTAAAAAATATTTTTTTTCCGGAAGAAATACAGTAACAAAAATTAAAGTTTAATTAATCTGCCTCCAGGCATTAAGCCTGACAGTGAGATCGCCATAACTGTGGTGGTCATTTTGTTGTGTATCTTTTTGTCAAAAGTACCATTTTGTCTTGAAACCCCTTTTGTCGCATGTTCCTTTTTGTCGTTTGAGCCATTTTGTCGTCTGTATCATTTTGTCGTAAATACGACAAAATGACAGGCATCCCTTAGAATTAAGACAAAAAAGAAAAACAAATTGGAAATAACATCCCGGAACTAAACAAACTTCGGAACTAACTAATTAATTTCCAGGCAATGCCCAAATCCAATTCAATCCCTCTTCTGGGTGTTTACATACTCATTGTAATCCTCCTCTGTGCAATTTCTGTAGCCATTTCAATGGCTTTCATGGCTTCATCAAAGCGTTATGTAGAAGGGGAACGTATTCCCAGCCAGTTAACTTATAAATTGTCTTTAGTTAGACCAAAAATAAAAAGAAATTTAATTAAAAGAAATGAAGAGGAGGAAGAAAAAGAAGAAGGAAGATTTTTATTAAATAGAGGAAAATCTTTAAGAGAACAATTAGGTGAAATTAGATTTACTGAACCTTATACAGGAGAAGACAACCAAGAAGTAGATAATCAAGAAGAAAATTCAAATAAAAATAATTATGGAAGTTTTGACGAAACAAAAGAAAAATTAATAGATAATAAAAAATTAAATCATAATGGTTTATTAAATAAAAATCGTCGTCTGTCACCAGCACAAGAGGATAACTTTAATAATAAAAAGAGAAGGGCAACAACTACAAATATTGAGTAAAAAATTATTAATTTAATTAAAAATATTTATTAATTTCCGGAAGAAATACAGTTAAAGAAAATAAACTTAATTAATTAAGTTTTCCGGAAAACTTTTCTGGAAAATAAATTGGAAAATAAACCTAATTATAAAAATAATTTTCCGGAAAGAATACAGTAAAATACAGTAACAAATAAAGTTTAATTAAAATAAAATAACTTGCCGGAAATAAAACTTTTCCGGAAAAATAAAAATAAATAACAATTATATTGTAGATTAATTTAAATATTTCAAGTTTAACCAATATGCCTCTATTTTTTGAACATTTAACACTAGAATTATCAATAATTAGATCAATGCTTGCTTTTGTTGTAGAAACGCAGAGAAGATTTAGAAAAAGGCTGGAAAGGGAAAGGACAAGAGAAAAGGTGAAAACGGAAAAAATAACTTTTTTTTGAAAATTTTTTTAAATCAGATTGAACACGAATGGGCAAGAATATTCATCAAATTAGACTATGCCTGTCTTATCATTTTTCAATTTTTAAATCTTATCAGTCTACTCGGTTTTCTTAAATTTGCATGGACAGACTCTCCTAAAGAACCAGACCGTCAATTAGTTTAAATTTTTAAAAGAAATTTTAAAACAAAAATCGAAGTTTTATCAATAAATTATATTATTTTTTTTTTAGAAATTTAATTTTATTTACAAGACGAACAACGAGAGATAGAGATTTTTAGAAAGTCTGGGCTCCAGGAAAAACCCAGGAAGCTAAAAAATACAGGAAAACCCAGGCATTGGCCAAGGCCAGCTCGATCTTCACAAGCAACCCGTAAATGATGATAAACACCAGAAACCTAAAGGCCTATCAAGGCTGTGGAAAATGATCAGAAGCACCAAAGAACGTCAAGGGTAATATTGCTACACCTGCAAAAATAATTAAATATTTTAAAATTAATATTAAAATGTCTGTCCCAGATTTTGTCTCTCTTATACTCTCTTGCAATTATATACACTCTCTCGCTTTTTGTCAAACCGAAAATCAGGAAATTAAATATAAATAAGAGCTGCGTGTTTTTCTTCAATCGTCTTTGCTGCTCTTTAAAAATCCGAAAATGTGATCAGGGTCTTTTTCCGGCCTTAGATTCCGGAAATGTTTTCCGGGCATAAAAGAGAAAAATTATGAATAGCCTTATTTTTGCAAAAAAAAAAAATAATTTACCCGTTTCTCATAGTGAATAACCTCGATAAAATCTAAATTAATAAAATTTATATTTAATTAAAAAAACTTTAAACAACTCTTTAAGTGGATAATCCCTGTAAATTAAGCGAAATGTATGACCAGTATTTTTAAATTTATCCAAATGTTTTGTTGACGCAAAAGTGATTGTACTCTTTCTAATGGACATAAACAAGCTTCGGTTGCACCAGCTTTCAAATTAAAGAGAAAAAATTTTAAAGGCCAGATTTAAAAAAAATAAACCTAAAAATGAACAAAAAGCACGACAAACACTTGGACCCTTGTCAGAACAGCCAAGTAAACGTTGATATTTTTCATTTGTACCAAACCTAGAAATATACTCAATTACTAGAAATTTCATTTATGCTTTCCAGAAGCCATCAAACAGTCCACGCTTCTATAACACATGCTCCAGAAAAAATTGTTTTAATGCACTAAAAATAATAAAATAGAGGAGCAGTAAATTGCAAAGAAATTAAATTGTTTTTTGAATCAAATAAAAGATACAAAAAGTTTTTAATCCAAAAGACATAAAACAATATATTTTTAAGTCAATACATAAAAATTTATTTGAGATTTATCACTTATTTAAAATTCAACATCAATTCTTTTAATAAACCTTATACTTAATATTCTTATAATAATTCACTCCAATAAAAACTTTAGTTTCTCTCTCATATTCCTCAATCTCTAACGTGTCACGTTTGTTTACAAAATTTTGGAGAAATTCATCGGCAAATTTTGTCTTCTCTTTTTTATTTTCATCTTTTATAACGAATCGTTCAAATTCTTTTTTAATAAAGGGACGATCAAATGATTTGTACTCATTAATAAAATCCTCAACACATATGATACATGCATCCACCTCAGAAATACTTGCTCCATCATAATGTAATTTGTGGGCTCTTGAAAAGAGTTTAATATAAACAAACTGAAATATTTGGGTTTAAACAAACAGGGCTGACGTCGGTGGGGCTAGCCGTCAAAAGTAAGGTTCGAGGAATAAAAATTTTTTAAAATTTGAAAACTGGAGTGTTTTTTGTTCGAAAAAGCCAAACCCCGTAAATGATATCAATGAATATTTTATGTAAACTTAATAAATATACAGGTTTGCTGAGTCATAAGTCCTTCTAAGATTCATTTTCTTATTACATGCCATCGCAAAAAAGCTAAGAAATTCAACGGCCCTGTGAGAACTAAACTCAACACCAATTTCTGCAAAAATATCTTTGGTAGCACATACAAAGGAAAGCCAGACCTAAAAACTTGCCATTAAATATAATTATTCAAAAATGCTTACTTTTTCAGCAGCCTGACGCGTATCGGCCGGTATTGCTTTCAAATGATTTTTGGCATCAAGCAGAAGGTTTTCGGGAGTATAGTCCTTCCTCGCCTTATAAATTTAAATTAATAATAAAAACAATCAAAGTAACCCTGCGACAACCAAGTTGAAGTATTTTAAATTTTGAATCAAGAAAATTTGTAAAATCCGAAAGGAATCTATCTTTGTCGAACAAAATCTCCCCCATAAAAACTCTTCTGTCATGATCGGAGAGTGACTCCTACAAATTAATAAAAAATAATAATATAATAAAATATTCACCAAAAATTCATTAAATTTATCCGATTCTTCTTTGCGAAGTTTAGCCAATAGTTCAGCCACTTCTTTATCAATTGAAACATCTGACTCCTTGAATTTTTTCTTGTCAGGACTGTCAGCACTCATCTGAATACAACTAATTAGATTAAAATATTTAGAAAAACAAACATCGATTTATTCAATTAAAGTCACGAATAAAAATAATTCAATCACTGGATTGCAAGTCTAAAAATAATTTTTAAAATTTCTTTTAAAAATGAAAATATCTGCGGACTAAATTTGCGGACAAATCCGCAATAACGAAAAATTCCGCCTTTCAGCAAAAATAATAGATAACCTCCAATTGGAGGTTGGATAATTAAAATCCAATTTAAATAAATAAACGAAACAAAAACTTAACATTTCAACACAAAAAGAAAAATTTCAACAATTTTTTAAATAATCATCTTTTCCTTGAATTTCCACTTTTCAACTTATTCTTCAATAGTTTCTTCTGTATGTTTTCCTTTCAAAACACCAGTCACTCTTTCGCGTCCAGCAGCTTTACGTTCAAGCAATGCGCGACGATCTTTGTCCCATTTAAAGTTTTGTAAGAACAACTTTAGATGGATGAATACCAACATGCACAGTTGTTTCATTAGCCTTTTCACGCGTAATTTTGTCAATGTGGACAACATATTTGCTTCTAAAAAAGTTAACAATGATTAAAACGATTTAAAATCCAAAAAGTAGAAACCTGTAGACACGCATAACACGACCACTGTTTCCCTTAAAATGTCCACGCAACACAGTGACTTCGTCTTCAATTCTAAAATAAAAAGATAAACATTGAATAGGAGTGTAGAGAAATTATTAAATAGTTATGATTGGCATTGGGAAGACGAAAAGGATTCATAGACTAAATTAACCTGTCCTGTCATGGACTGATTTAGGACAGAACAATAATTTGCTCAATGCCTTATCGCAATCTCACTAATCGCAATAAAGTAAAAAATAAGAATAAACCTTATTGGCATTGACATTATGCTTATTGCGCAAATCCTTAGACAGCGGTGCAGACATTATTTGACGTCGAATATGCGAAGGAGCATTGAAATGGCGCTTGCGAGCCTTTCGACGAGAAGAAACAAATGGATTGAATTTCATTTTCACAATAAAAGAAAAGCTGTTTGAAAATAAAATTATCTGAAAAAATAGAAAAAAAAAGTGGAGAAAATCTTTGCAAAGTAAGAAAACATGTTAAAAACATTAAGAAATCAGAGACACAAGAACGATAGAAATTTTTTCGCAAAAGAATAAAACGTCAAACGAAAAAATACAAAATGTAATGCTTTAAATGTAGCATATTTTAGAACGCCAAAAATCAATTGGGTCAAAATCGTTAGGGTCAAAACCAATTGGGTCATACTTTTAAGTTTATGGACAATCGAGTCTCAAACAAAAGTAAATCAAAAAAGGGATTGATCAACTAGCCAGTTTTCTAAAATCCGAATTGTCTGGAAATTTAGAAATATGTGGGCCCTGAGAGCTGTTACATTTAAAAATTTCATTTAAATCAAGGCTGTGGAAAATGATCAGAAGCACCAAAGAACGTCAAGGGTAATATTGCTACACCTGCAAAAATAATTAAATATTTTAAAATTAATATTAAAATGTCTGTCCCAGATTTTGTCTCTCTTATACTCTCTTGCAATTATATACACTCTCTCGCTTTTTGTCAAACCGAAAATCAGGAAATTAAATATAAATAAGAGCTGCGTGTTTTTCTTCAATCGTCTTTGCTGCTCTTTAAAAATCCGAAAATGTGATCAGGGTCTTTTTCCGGCCTTAGATTCCGGAAATGTTTTCCGGGCATAAAAGAGAAAAATTATGAATAGCCTTATTTTTGCAAAAAAAAAAAATAATTTACCCGTTTCTCATAGTGAATAACCTCGATAAAATCTAAATTAATAAAATTTATATTTAATTAAAAAAACTTTAAACAACTCTTTAAGTGGATAATCCCTGTAAATTAAGCGAAATGTATGACCAGTATTTTTAAATTTATCCAAATGTTTTGTTGACGCAAAAGTGATTGTACTCTTTCTAATGGACATAAACAAGCTTCGGTTGCACCAGCTTTCAAATTAAAGAGAAAAAATTTTAAAGGCCAGATTTTAAAAAAATAAACCTAAAAATGAACAAAAAGCACGACAAACACTTGGACCCTTGTCAGAACAGCCAAGTAAACGTTGATATTTTTCATTTGTACCAAACCTAAAAAATAATGCTTATTAATACATAAACTTTCCAAGGAATATTTTAAGTAGGATTCGAGCATTTGTCACCAAAGGATCATCTAGATAACAGAAAATCATAAACTCTAGGTTATAACGTTGGATCTAAAAAACAAATAAAAATTAAACCAACATTATTGAACGATTTGCCGTCCTTTGAATCAGTGGAGGCAGAAGACCACGAAACATAAAAAAATCAAAAAATTGTTAGACATCAAAAATAGAGAAGTTACAAATTTCTGGCTCCTTCACGCTTTAACAGAAAGAAATTACAAAAATTAAAAAAATCAAAAAAAAACTTGTTTAGCAGCGAAATATTTGTTGTCGAAAGATTATTTTTGTTTTAGGGAACAAAACAAAGGTTTCAATACATCCAGCACTTGCTCCACAAAAAAATTCTTTGTAGCGCTCAATTGTGGTTATCATTTAACATTATTTCCGACTGGTGAACAGAAACTTGCTCAAAAAGACATTAAACATGAGTTATCAAAATAAAAAAAAACCTTATTGGCATTGAGTGATATTATGTTTATTACGCAAATCTTTAGACAGAGGCGCAGACATTATTTGACGTGAATATGCGATGGAGCATTAAAATGGCGCTTACGAGCCTTTCGATGAGAAGAAAAAACGAATGGATTGAATTTCATTTTTGCCAAATATTCCGTTGAAAAAGTTAAATTCCTTAAAAGAAAAACATTAATAAAGCCAAGAATTTCTAATTAAGTCCCAAATCAAAATATTAAAATAAATGAAAATCAATAGTCGCGTTTCTCCTAATTTTTAAGGCCAATTAGTCGCAGAGTGAATCTCGGCCCTGAAATTACAACTGAAACAGCGTTTAAAAACGAACAACGAATGAAATTAAATTTTACATAAATATGAAAAAATATTAACTGTCAAAAAGACAAATGAAAATTGAAATGAAAAAAAGAAGGCAAAATTTTATTTAATAATTTGAAAATGAAATGCAATATTTAAAGTCAAATAAATATAAAAACAAAAATACAACCTCTAATATTTATAAATCAATAAAAATATTTTTGAAATGTCTTTTTTATGGAACATAAGCATTGTAATCGAACCAAAAACGTTTTCCGCCAATGTGTGCACGATATGAGCACGTCTTTTCAAATTCGATATTTTTGTATCGCCCAACTTCTCCTTGCATTGTAGGAAGGTAATTCGAGAGCTCCTCCGCAACGAGTTTTTTATCGATTGATTGAAAACAAAAAATAAAATTTTCAATTTTGTCAATGTACTCAAGAACGCGGTTTCGTGGAGTGGCCCCAGTATAATAATTGATGTGGGCACTGAAAATTATTGATTAAATAATGGCGTTGCAAATTACGATAAAAAGCGGTTTCTGTTATGCAGTTTGATTATTTACAAAGGATCCTAAATTTTGCCCAGAACAAGAAACCACGAAATTAAGAAAAAATACTTTCGAGCAATGATGGATGCTTCTCCGAGACTAAATGCATCAGAAGAAAATTTAGCTGTTAACTCTGCTAAAACTGATATTGTCACATGTGAATGTATATTGATTTTTAAATCCTTGTAGAATAATTTAACAGTTTCAGCGTAGGCGCCCCAGCACTAAAATATGCAAAATTACAAAATAGATTTAAAATTAAGATTACAGCTTCAGAGCACATTATACGATTTCCACAGTCCATAAAATTTTTTGCATCAGCAATAAATTCGCTAGGATGATCGTATTCTTTTTGCTCACTCTAAAATGATGATAAAGGAAAAATCATTAAAAGAATACCCATCGACCATGTCTTGCTAAGTGAAGTGCATCCTGCTCGTCTGCATATGGGATATTCAAGCAATCACAAAGGATTGCGTATTCCCAGTTGCCGCATTGTACATCATAATCAATCCCTTGGAGTTTAATTTGTCTAACAGGAGGAGGCACGGTGAAGAAATATTGCCCAGATTGGAGGTAAACAGACGAACTGCTCTGAGTGTGACGCGGTCCAGGTTGGACTGAATGAGACTGTTGGCTCTAAATGAGAGTAAGTAGAAAAAATTTTAAAAAATAAAATCCTAACATTTGATACGCCTCCTCTGCCAGAAAAGACTGGTGTTGACGTGCTACGACCCCTAGAAAACATTCCACGATTAGATGCGGTTGTTGGTTGTTGGTTTACAGCCGAAGATCTACCGCGAGAATTATGAAAAGTACGTCGTCGTTGCATTGGTCAGAAATAGATTTTTTAATGTCAATTAAGTTCCTGATAAATTTATTTATAAAAGATAAAAATTTTAAAAGGTAATAGAATTTCGTGAAAACAAGCGAAATTAAAAAATAATTTAATTAACTATAGAAAAATTTTATTCAATAAGCTTATGGAAAATAATAAAGACGTTCCAAAAGAAACATCCATTTGCAAAATGTTTGAATATAAACTCGCCAACGCTCTCTCAAAAAATCAATAAATGAAAAAATAGTATGCACTAGAGAAAAAAAGATGAAAAATAAAACAAAATGCCAATTCTAGAAAATTCTATTAAAAGAATAAAATTTTGAAAACGGACACTAAAGTCCAAAAGAAAAACTCGTTTATTTCACCAAATAATACGAAACACTGCTTTTAATGTTAAAAATGATTTCCAAAGATTATATAAATTGTTTTTTATAAAAAAAAATTAACAATATGTTTGGAGGAATTTTTCGTTTATTTTTATGGAAAGAGTATTGCAACAGAATGGGAGAGGATTTTAGAAAATTGGGAAATATACATATTTTTTTAAATATTCAAAAAATGGGCAAGGCATAAAAATAGAGATGAAAAAGGAAAGAAGGGATCCTAAAAGAACAAAAGTGTGACGTAATATACAAAAAAATGATTAAAACTAAAGAAAATAATATAAATATCATAAAATCACACAACTTATTGCTCTACCAAACAGAACATCTCCTTTCTTCAGAATATCGCATTGCTGAGCCAGCTTGACATTTAAATGCATTAGTAAATTCAGGATGATTAACAACAACACCGTTAACTCGGAAACGATAAGGAGAATGAGGGTCAGTCAGAATTTGGCGAATTAACTGAAAAATGAAAGATTATTTTAAAGTTGTTCCTCTGAAATATAAGGGCACGTCACAATGTAAAACAAGGCCGACGTGTCGCTGGTTATAAAAATATCGTTTGAACTTATCGAATTCTCGAAGCACTAATAATCAAACAATACCAGAGTGTCCTGGATTCGATAAGTTCAAGCAAAGTTATACCCCGGCAATATATTGGCCCACTTTCGAGATAAAGGGTTTAGAATAGTTATCGCCCTATTACAACTATAAACCTCCCAGAAAAATAAATTTAAACAAACTAAACTGTTTCAGGTTTTGTATGTCCACACCAAGTCTGCGCGTAAGAAATAAAGAAGAGTTGTTCATTATTGTAACGCTCTAAACCAGGAAGTCGTTTTTCTTGTCCATGTTTGCGTAAATAAGCTTGGTAGGCTGCATACGCCTTTAAATTGAAAATAATTTTAAAAAACAAATTTTAAAAAAACCTGTTTAATTCCTCCATTATCAGCAATATTTTCTCCTTGAGTAAGTACTCCATTAACTTTAAGTCCTGTTTGAGGGACAGAGAAAGCAGAATATTGGTCAATAATGCATTTCTTTAAAGGAAAAGATTTTTAGAAAATTCAAAAAATTTAACCTTTCTTTCAACAAAGCGTTTCTGAGTCATTGGAACCCACCAATCTTTTAAATCCACCAATCTGGTGAACAGAAACTTGCTCAAAAAGACATTAGACATGAGTTATTAAAATAAAAAAAAACCTTATTGGCATTGAGCGAACATTATGTTTATTACGCAAATCTTTAGACAGAGGCGCAGCCATTATTTGACGTGAATATGCGATGGAGCATTAAAATGGCGCTTACGAGCCGTTCGATGAGAAGAAGAAACGAATGGATTGAATTTCATTTTTGCCAAATATTCCTTTGAAAAAGTTAAATTCCTTAAAAGAAAAACATTAATAAAGCCAAGAATTTCTAATTAAGTCCCAAGTCAAAATATTAAAATAAATGAAAATCAATAGTCGCGTTTCTCCTAATTTTTAAGGCCAATTAGTCGCAGAGTGAATCTCGGCCCTGAAATTACAACTGAAACAGCGTTTAAAAACGAACAACGAATGAAATTAAATTTTACATAAATATGAAAAAATATTAACTGTCAAAAAGACAAATGAAAATTGAAATGAAAAAAAGAAGGCAAAATTTTATTTAATAATTTGAAAATGAAATGCAATATTTAAAGTCAAATAAATATAAAAACAAAAATACAACCTCTAATATTTATAAATCAATAAAAATATTTTTGAAATGTCTTTTTTATGGAACATAAGCATTGTAATCGAACCAAAAACGTTTTCCGCCAATGTGTGCACGATATGAGCACGTCTTTTCAAATTCGATATTTTTGTATCGCCCAACTTCTCCTTGCATTGTAGGAAGGTAATTCGAGAGCTCCTCCGCAACGAGTTTTTTATCGATTGATTGAAAACAAAAAATAAAATTTTCAATTTTGTCAATGTACTCAAGAACGCTGTTTCGAGGAGCGGCTCCGGTATAATAATTGATGTGGGCACTGAAAATTATTGATTAAATAATGGTGTTGCAAATTACGATAAAAGGGATATTAGCGGTTTCTGTTATGCAATTTGATTATTTAGTTTACAAAGAAACCTAAATTTTGTCCAGAACAAGAAACCCCGAAATTAAGAAAAAAATACTTTCGCGCAAGTCCAATGGTAAAACCGAGATCGGCCGCTTCTGAAGAAAAGTTAGCCGCTAATAATGCCAACACAGATATTGCCACGTGTGAATGTATATTGATTTTTAAATCCTTGAAGAATAATTTAACGGTTTCAGCGTAGGCACCCCAGCACTAAAATATGCAAAAATTACAAAATAGATTTAAAATTAAGAATACAGCTTCAGAGCACATTATACGATTTCCACAGTCCATAAATCTTTTGGCATCAGCAATAAATTCGCTAGGATGATCGTATTCTTTTTGCTCACTCTAAAATGATGATAAAGGAAAAATCATTAAAAGAATACCCATCGACCATGTCTTGCTAAGTGAAGTGCATCCTGCTCGTCTGCATATGGGATATTCAAGCAATCACAAAGGATTGCGTATTCCCAGTTGCCGCATTGTACATCATAATCAATCCCTTGGAGTTTAATTTGTCTAACAGGAGGAGGCACGGTGAAGAAATATTGCCCAGATTGGAGGTAAACAGACGAACTGCTCTGAGTGTGACGCGGTCCAGGTTGGACTGAATGAGACTGTTGGCTCTAAATGAGAGTAAGTAGAAAAAATTTTAAAAATAAAATCCTAACATTTGATACGCCTCCTCTGCCAGAAAAGACTGGTGTTGACGTGCTACGACCCCTAGAAAACATTCCACGATTAGATGCGGTTGTTGGTTGTTGGTTTACAGCCGAAGATCTACCGCGAGAATTATGAAAAGTACGTCGTCGTTGCATTGGTCAGAAATAGATTTTTTAATGTCAATTAAGTTCCTGATAAATTTATTTATAAAAGATAAAAATTTTAAAAGGTAATAGAATTTCGTGAAAACAAGCGAAATTAAAAAATAATTTAATTAACTATAGAAAAATTTTATTCAATAAGCTTATGGAAAATAATAAAGACGTTCCAAAAGAAACATCCATTTGCAAAATGTTTGAATATAAACTCGCCAACGCTCTCTCAAAAAATCAATAAATGAAAAAATAGTATGCACTAGAGAAAAAAAGATGAAAAATAAAACAAAATGCCAATTCTAGAAAATTCTATTAAAAGAATAAAATTTTGAAAACGGACACTAAAGTCCAAAAGAAAAACTCGTTTATTTCACCAAATAATACGAAACACTGCTTTTAATGTTAAAAATGATTTCCAAAGATTATATAAATTGTTTTTTATAAAAAAAAATTAACAATATGTTTGGAGGAATTTTTCGTTTATTTTTATGGAAAGAGTATTGCAACAGAATGGGAGAGGATTTTAGAAAATTGGGAAATATACATATTTTTTTAAATATTCAAAAAATGGGCAAGGCATAAAAATAGAGATGAAAAAGGAAAGAAGGGATCCTAAAAGAACAAAAGTGTGACGTAATATACAAAAAAATGATTAAAACTAAAGAAAATAATATAAATATCATAAAATCACACAACTTATTGCTCTACCAAACAGAACATCTCCTTTCTTCAGAATATCGCATTGCTGAGCCAGCTTGACATTTAAATGCATTAGTAAATTCAGGATGATTAACAACAACACCGTTAACTCGGAAACGATAAGGAGAATGAGGGTCAGTCAGAATTTGGCGAATTAACTGAAAAATGAAAGATTATTTTAAAGTTGTTCCTCTGAAATATAAGGGCACGTCACAATGTAAAACAAGGCCGACGTGTCGCTGGTTATAAAAATATCGTTTGAACTTATCGAATTCTCGAAGCACTAATAATCAAACAATACCAGAGTGTCCTGGATTCGATAAGTTCAAGCAAAGTTATACCCCGGCAATATATTGGCCCACTTTCGAGATAAAGGGTTTAGAATAGTTATCGCCCTATTACAACTATAAACCTCCCAGAAAAATAAATTTAAACAAACTAAACTGTTTCAGGTTTTGTATGTCCACACCAAGTCTGCGCGTAAGAAATAAAGAAGAGTTGTTCATTATTGTAACGCTCTAAACCAGGAAGTCGTTTTTCTTGTCCATGTTTGCGTAAATAAGCTTGGTAGGCTGCATACGCCTTTAAATTGAAAATAATTTTAAAAAACAAATTTTAAAAAAACCTGTTTAATTCCTCCATTATCAGCAATATTTTCTCCTTGAGTAAGTACTCCATTAACTTTAAGTCCTGTTTGAGGGACAGAGAAAGCAGAATATTGGTCAATAATGCATTTCTTTAAAGGAAAAGATTTTTAGAAAAAATTAGAAATCTTTAAAAAATTTAACCTTTCTTTCAACAAAGCGTTTCTGAGTCATTGGATCCCACCAATCTTTTAAATTCCCACAGTCCAGTCAAATTGCGCTCCCTTAAAAATTAAAAAAAAATTTTCTCAAAAATATTTCTCTTTAACCTGGTCATCAAATCCGTGTGTAATTTCATGTCCAATAACAGCGCCAATTCCACCATAATTTAGAGCTTTAGGAAAGGACTGATCAAAGAAGGGTGCTTGAAGTATAGCTGCTGGGAAGGCTGAAAGAAAAAAATTTTTTTTAGAAAATTTAAAAATAAAGACATACTTATAGCATTTTTAACACCCGAATAGAAAGCATTCACAACAGCACTGCTTGTCCCAAATTCATCTCGTTCGACTGGTTCAACAAGACGTTTAAAAGCTTTGCGTTGTGACCAAATACTTGCTTTCTCGACCTTTAAATAAATTTTAAAAAATTAAAAATAATTTTTAAAATAAACCTGTAATGCATAATGATCGTCAGGATTTAAAGTAAAATTTTTATAATAATCATCCAGTTGTGTGTCGTTGTAAAGAAAGTCTGGGAAGCCGATTAAACTCAACATTTGTTCTGCTTTAGTTAATGCATATTCTTTAGTCCCAGGATCCATCCAATCATTAACTGCCAACATTGCACGAAAAGACGCTCTCAAATCTTGAATCATTGCTAAAGCTGCTTCTTTTGAAGAACGGTCAAAATGTGCGCGAACGTACATTGCACCGCTAGCATAACTCATTCGGGTAGCTAGAAATGAAGAAAATAAGAAAAAAGAAATGTAAAGGGCACAACCACAACAAACCTATCGTGAAGCCATAACTTTCTTTGATAAAGTCGAATCTCCTCGGTTTTGGTATCATTCGACGTATCTCGACGAGAGCTGTCGATCGGTACCAAAATTGAGGAGATCTGACTCTATTGAAGAAAGTTATGGTATTAGGAATGTTAGGGCCCTCTATAGGTGACTGCTCCCGAATGTAAAACATCCGGAAACTTATCCGGAAAATTTAAAAAATACAGAAAAAAAACGTACAGGCAGCCTGAGCGCAATCTTTCCATCTTGGACTCTTCGCCTTTTTGCCCAAAAATGATTTAAGAAAGTGTTGCTGAATATCATCATAACGCTCATCCAATTGAAATGACCATGCTGAAGCAAAACGCCACAAAATATAATTTGCCAAAACTTTTTTAGGCGTTGAATTCAACAATTTAGTCAATCGAACAAAAAATTCTGGTTCAGCCAAAATTATTTCTGGATCAGATTTTAAATATTCGTGCATGTCTTCTGGGACTAGCCAATCAAAATATTTTGTCCAATTCATTAAACCGAAGACTTTTTGCATTTCAGAGAGGTGATGTAAATTGTACCTGAAATTTAAAAATTTTAAAAAATCTAAAAAAAATTTTTTAAACATTTTTGTAAAATTTCTACGATCCTCGTCTGGTGTTAATATACGAGCAAATTCCCTCTCAAAATGAATGATTTTATCTACTTCATTAGCAATCTCTTCTGGATCAGATCTGTAGGCTCCTCCTGCATCTTTAGCGAATGTGGAGATCTGTGAAAATAATTCAAGGTATGAAAATGGTATGAAAAAACTGTTAAAACAAAATTCCGAAAAGAATACAGTTTTCCGGAAAGAATACAGTTCTCAATAAATAACTTTTCCGGAAAAAATACAGTTAAAAAGTACAAACCTTTTCAATCATATAACGTTTATATGCTGCCATCTGACTTCCATATCTTGTATCATTTAAATAATAATCTCTTGCACTAGAACCCAATCCCAAACCTCCTTGATCAAAATTAAGTAAACGCCTCGTAGCTTTCTTCTGATCTAAAGACACATAAACATCTACAAACACATCAATAGCTCTAGAACGGCCAACGTGGACTAAAAGATCGGTTAAATCGAAATTTTCTTCTTTCCATTTGTCTGGAGAAATAATTGGCCAATAACCATATTTTTCTATTCGACTGAAAAATTTAATTGATTTTTTGAAAAAAAAATTTTTTTAAATTTTACCTTAACAATTCTGAACTATTCCTTCCATTCAAATCATCCACGTTCATACATCCATGATATAAACTTTTTAAATGTTTTATTGCTAAAGATGTTGGCTCTTCTGGTGATTCAAACAAAGCTTTCATTTCATGATTGACTTTCTCACGTAATTCACTAAAATGGCCGTAGGAAGTCTGAAAAATAAAAGAAAAGTAAAGAAAATAAATAAAATATTACGAGATCATCAGGAATTGGATTATTGACAACCCATTTGCCGCAGGCAAAATCGAAGAAATCTTAAATTAAAAATTAGAGAAAATATTTGGCGAGATGTTTTATTAATTGTGGCATTCTGTCTTCTTTTCTTTTTCGTCTGACAACGCTCTTTAACCTCTATACTATTTTTTATTAAAATTAATAAAATGCCAACAGACAAAATGTCAAATGTACAAAATGCCAACAGACAAAATGTCATATGGACAAATGTCATTCCGGACAAAAATAGACAAAATGCCACAAAAATTTCAATTTCTGTTTTTCAACGTAATCTAAAGAATCTTTGTTCAAAAATTTCCGAAAAACTCAAAAACTATTAAAAATAAAATCTCACCATCACAAGGATCTACCCGTTCATCAATAGAATTCTTAAGCAATTCTGCTGCTTTAACAAATCCAGGACTTGCTTCAACTTCAACAACATTATTATTAATTGAATTTTCTTGTTGAGATTCTTCTCTATTTGGTGGTAAAGGGTCATGTTGTCTTTGATGTTGAAATAATGGATGTTCTTCAACCAATGAGAGGGGTGTATTGCTGTTGTTGTGTGATGGTGTTGTTATTGTTCTTTTAGTGTTTAAATTGATAGAAGAGACGGATATTGGCAAGTGTAGTTGTTTGGTGTTTGAATCGTCTTAAAAGAATAAATTTTAAATAAACTTTCCGGAAATTAACACCTTTCCGGAAAACATTGAATTAAGTAAATAAATAACTGTAAAATATCCGGAAAAGTAAAAATAAAATCACAAATCTTCCGGAAAACATTAAAAATAAATATCAACCTGTCTGTATTGAAGCACCATTCCTCATAGAAGGTAATCCATTTAAAAACAAAACATTTTGTGTTGAAACAAGAACAAGCAAATAAACCCTCAAAATGTTTTGACAAAAAGTTGGCAAGTTGGAGGAGGAAGTTGATTTGTGAAAAGGGAAGGGATTAAAAGAAGATGGCAACATTTTTTGATTTTATTTTGGGAATATTTTTTAAAATTAATTAATTGAAGTGTTGATTTGACAAAATGGACAATATATTTAATTTATTTTGCAATTTATTTTAATTTAAATTGCTTTTATTTGAACCGAGTTTGAGAAGAAAAAACTCTAAAAAATAATTATTTTAAAATATTAAATTTAAATAAATATTTATTTATGGAAGGAGGGGGGAACAAGGTAAAAAATAAGCAAAAGAAGAAAGGAGAAGAATAAATGAAGAAAATGGAAGAAAAAAAAGATGAGTTGGAAAAAAGGAAGAAAAAATTCAAGAAAATGTTTTAATTAAAACATTTTAATTACTTTCCGGAAAGTTTCTCAAAACATTTTAATTATTTTCCGGAAGTTTTACAGTCTCTTTAAAAAATATAAAGAAAAGAAAAGGAAGTAATTTAAAAAAATAATTTTTAAAAAAATAGAAATAAATATTGGCCAATTAAATAAAAACTAAAAATAAATATAATTATTTAGAAGGTCCAAAGATAAAAATAAAGTTTAAAAATAAAACACAGGTTTTTATTAAAACTTGATTTTAATTATATCTCTTCTATTTAATAGTAAATAAAAGGTAATTATGGTTTTGATCAAAAATGAATGATTATATATGGATAAGAAAGAGGAGGAGATAACAAAGAAAGTAATAAAGAAATATGTATGTTTTAAATATTTTTAAAATTTATTTTTAATTGTTTTGAGTTTAGTTTCTTCTTAAATAAAGATTAAAAGTGACTATATTCTAACCCTTATAATTCTGTAATCTAAAAACCATTTAAAGTGTTCTTAGTATCGTTAGATAGAGAATTAAATTTGCTACACGACAAAAATAAAATTAAAATTTTAGATTAAAGATTTAAATACTTTAAGACTGAAAACCTCTAAAATTCACTAAAAAGTTTAGTTTTTTAATTATAACTTTTTTGATAATTAAGATATAATACTAATTTAAATTGTATCTTGTAGCAAATTTAATTCTCAATCAAATGAGCCCAAAATTGTTTAAATCGGATAATTCAATCTTGAGTTATGGAGCCCGGAATCAACTAAGTTACACCCCATAAATTAATTTTAATCAAAAATTTTGTGGTTAAGTTGGTTAGTCTCAGATTTTTTAAATTAAATTCTATTTAAATGATGAGAGTTCGAATCCTTTTGTGGTAAATAATTTTTATTAGACTTATTTTTGTGTTTTAAAATATTATTTAAAATTTTTTAAATTTTATTTGTGTTTTTTAATAAAAAACAAGACATTTTTAACTTAAAGAACCCTCAAAGAAATAAATTCCTTTTAAAAATGAGTAACTTACTTTCGACCCTTCCCTCCTTTTATTTATTGGAAGAGGAAGAAAAATAAAAAGGAAGAAAAAAAGAAGTTTAAAAAAAAAAATCCAAAACCCCGGAAAATGACAAATAAAACTCGCGTCATGTCAAAAAAAAGTAATTTCTTTTTTATTTTTTTATTTGGCTAGAAATACTCCCCCCTTTAGCTATTAAAATGCTTCTTTTTATTAAAAAAAAAAGTTTTCATTTAAAAATTAATTCCAAGTTTAAACCTTTTGTATTTAACCTTTTATATAATCTACAAATATTAAAAATGTTGTAATTTATTAATAAATATAAAAAATTCTTAACCCCCACTTTTTTCATTTAAAGTTTATTTTTTTTTATTTCTAGTTATTCTTTTAAATATTAATTTTAAAAATTAATTTTAGAAAAATTAATTAAGAAAATGGAGCAAAAATTAATAAAAAAATAAAAATATTTTTTAATTAAAGGATAGCCATTAAAAAATAAAAATATTCTTAAAAAACATTTTTTAATTAAAAAAATAATCCAAAAAATGATATCATCCACAAACAAAACTTAAAATTACACAAAAAATAAAAGATAGGCTTGCATTTGACACATTTTTATTATTCTATTAAAAATATTTGCAATTTCAAAAATATTTTTAATATAAATTAAAAGACGTGGACACACGTGTTTTGTGTTTATTAAAAAATAAAAAATAAGGAAATAAAATTTAAAACACAATTTAAAAATAAAACAAATAAAATATATTCTTGTTAAAAATTCTTAAAAAATGTTGGAAAAATGATTATTCATTTAACAAAAAAATTTGTTTAAATAAAATTTAAGAAAATATATTTAAATATATAAAATTAAGAAAATTTAAATATTAGAAAAAATTCAAAGAAATAGAAAAAATAAAAATTAAAAAGTACTTTTAATATTTTTAAAATTTATTTTTTGTTCTTATACTGAAGGGATCCTCACTAGAGTCACCTGCACGCAGGAAGCGTGCCGTTCGACTTGGGCACCAATTTGAGCTAACTTTTTCTTTTT
>ABLG01000951.1:0-10022 GCA_000172435.1 Meloidogyne hapla | reverse complement strand
TTTCTCGTCATCGTTCATTGATTTTTTTGGTTACTTTGTACCCAAACTCTTATTTAAAAGTTAACCCTCTTTATCTATCTCTCGCCAATTTGTTCAATTTTCATCTAGACATTTTCCGCAAAACTAAAAGTGACAAATAAATGTTCGTTAGAAATACCCCTAAAATCTTTCAAAATTACAAAAAATCTTGTCAAGAATTTATTAAAAGAAATTTGTCAATTAGTTTAAAGTTAAAAGGAAATGGTTTTAATCTAGGTAGGTACATAAAAATAAAACATTTAATTTATTAAGAACAATTTTATTTTATTTTAAAGAATTGTCAACAGAACAAAAACAACTTAAACAATCTGTTGGTAAATTTGCTGATGAAGAGATAATACCAAAAGCAGCGCATTATGACCAGACGATGGAATTTCCATGGGAAATAATAAAGAAGGCACATGCAAATGGTTTTATGAATGTCGACATTCCTACAGAATATGGTTTAATCAAATTTTATAAATAAAAATTAAAATTTGATTTTTAGGTGGCCTTGACCTTGACTTATTGAGCAATGTCCTGATTAGTGAAGCTATCGGTTATGGATGTACTGGAATTGGGACTGCTATTTTAGGCAATGATTTGGCTGCAACTCCTATTATTCTCGGTGGCAGTGCAGAAATTAAAAAGAAATATTTGGGTCTGTTGATCGACGAACCCGTTATGGCTGTATGCTTTACTATTTTAATATTTTTGGTAAAAAAATTTTTTTTAGTCTTATTGTGTCACAGAACCAGGTGCGGGCTCTGACGTTGCCGGACTTAAAACAAAGGCAGTAAAGAAAGGAAATGATTGGGTGGTTGGTTTTGTCATTTTTTTTAAATTAAAAAAATCTTTTTTTAAAGATAAATGGCTCCAAAATGTGGATAACAAATGGAGGAGTTGCCTCTTGGTTTTTTGTATTAGCTCGTACTGATCCAGACCCGAAAGCTCCGAGTGGGAAGGCATTTACAGCTTTTGTTGTGGATGGTGATGCTAAGGGTCTTTCTCGTGGAAAAAAGGTTTTTTTAATTTTTTGGACTGATTCAATTTTAAATTTTTAAAGGAAATAAAATTTGGGTCAACGCTGTTCTGACACCAGAGGCATTACTTTTGAAGATGTTGTTGTTCCTTCTTCGAATGTTATTGGAATACCTGGAGAAGGCTTCAAAATTGCAATGAAAACATTTGACAAAACCAGACCTATTGTTGCTGCTCTCGCTTTTGGACTTGCCTCTAGAGCTTTGGATGAAGCTGCTAAATATTCTCTGGAAAGGAAGACTTTTGGAACGCCTATTGCTAATGTGAATATTTTTTTAGTTTTATTTAATTCCCTCTTCAGCATCAAGGTGTTTCTTTTATGCTTGCTGATATGGCTATGTCATTAGAACTTTCTCGTTTGATGACTTACAAAAGTGCCCAAGAAGTTGATCTTGGCCGTCCTGGCGCATACTGGGCTTCAATTGCTAAATGTTTCGCTGCAGATACTGCAAACCAAACAGCTTCAAATGCTGTCCAGATTTTCGGAGGAAATGGATTCAACACAGAATTCCCAGTGGAAAAATTGATGAGAGACGCGAAAATATTTCAAATTTATGAAGGTTTTAACTTTACATTTATTTTTATCTAATAAATATATTTAAAGGTACTTCACAAATTCAACGTCCTTGTAATATCTCGACAATTACTTCAAAGAGTTGCCCAGACTGGTACTTCATCCGTGTGATTTTTGGATTGTGTTCAAATTTATTTTTGGAATATGTATTTATAAAATTTTGATACTTTTACATTTTTGGTTTTTGATAGCAAATTTATTAATAAATTTTACAAATGTTAATAACATTAATAAATTTTAACGCATTTTATTGAATAAAAATTCTTCACATAACTTTTATATTTAATTATCCGTTTACATATGCATAATATTTTTAATTTTTTTTTACTGTTAATTTTTTAGAATCATTGACAACAACAAATATTTTTAAATAAAATGAGTCAAGGCGGAGGTATCAAGCGGGGATTAAGTGAACCTCGTGGTGGTTACCAGTATGGTGATGGACAAAAGCGTGTATGTTTTTTGTTCTTTTGCCTCGAAAATTTTAGCGTTTGTCCTGTCTAGATTCCTAAACGTCCTTCCACAAATTGTGAGGACGTTAATTTGGTTTGCACCAACGATGAAAATGCTACAGTGAATATTAATTTAAATGACCGACATTTTTTCTTTATCCAATGTAAAGAAGATGAACACGGCAATTTAGAAGTTTCTGTAAATAGCAAGGCTGTGAAATTAAGCGTAAATGGACAAGAATTCTTTTTGGAGCAAGAGTGGAAACGAAGAATTGATACGGTTTCTTTTTTATCAATTATCTTTATTTTAATTTAGACTAACCAAAAGATCTACAATCCAGAAAAATTCATTGAAGAAGCAGAAGGTTATTTGAAGGAGGATCCGCCGAATATTATTCAAGCAGGAGAAAAAGTATTAATTTTAGATTTTGAAATTTTTAAAGTTTACTCTTATTTTAGTGTTGGGGTGCCATGGGAGCAGCGATTGCGCTTTTCTACAAGGACTTGGAAATCAACTTGCAAACGGATATAAAGTTGAAAGGGATAAATCTACAGACCCATAAAGCGACTGTTACGATGGCTTATTTCTTGGCGAATCGGCACCTGAATCTGCTCGACTTGGCGGTGCAATTGAATGTGCTAAGCGGTTCTTTCATATTTTTGAAAATCTTATTTTTGCTAATCAATTAAATATTTAGAGGTCACAGAAATTTTTATAGAGGGTTCATGTCTTATAATACTATGGAGAAGAACATTAAGAAGGTAAAGAAGTTCATTGCGAAGCTGAACGAGATAGACAAGAAGAAAGTTGAAAACGATCTCACTCCTCACGTTCTAGCTGGAAAGATTGGAAAGATATTTTTTAATCAGTTGAAGACTTCGGATTATTTGTGTGGTATCAAATACGATTTTCAAATCGAAGTTGATGATAAGAAGAAGTAGATTGCTCAATAAAAAAATATATTTCTCAAATTTTAATTGATTTTTATTGATTCTAGATGTTTTTTGGCTTTAAATAAATTCTGCCTTTTTTTCGCCCTCTTGTCAATTTTTGGTTTTTACCGAATTGATTTTATCTTTTAAATTTATTTAAAACTTGCATCTGATTTGTTTGTACTAATCATTTTACGTCATGTCAATGGGACATCCAAACAAATCATTTTTTACTTTGATGGGGAATATCTCATCATTATACTCGTCCAGACGATCGATGAGCTTTGATTTATCTGATCAGTAATTTTACTTATTAAAACTGCCTAAATTTTATTTCTTTAGGCAGCGAGAAATCCAACAAAATGCCTTGAAATTTGCAAAAGAAATTATTTTACCAAATGCAGCGAAACACGATAGAACGATGGAATTTCCATGGCAGATTATTAAACAGGCTCACTCGCTTGGCTTGATGAACACAATGATTCCTGAAAAATATGGTTATTTTACTTATATTGAATTTTTTGTTTGAAATTTTTGACGAATTTGGGCTGCGTGGAGTAGTTGACCTTCTCTTTTTTCATTTTCTCCAACAGATGAAGCATTATGTGACTAATCTTTTCACTGATTCAGTTATTTTCAGGTGGCCCTGGTTGTGGAAACCTGGAGACAGCATTAATTGTTGAAGCTTTAGCTTATGGATGTTCTGCAATTCAACTAGCAATAATGGGTCCATCTTTAGCATTAGCTCCGCTTTTATTGGCTGGAACTGATGAACAAAAGAAAAAATATGCTGGAATGTTAGCTGAAGAACCTTTAATTGCGGTTAGTTTTTAAGGCCAAGAAGGTTCTAACTAAAATTTTTCTAGTCCTATTGCGTCACAGAACCAGGCGCTGGGTCAGATGTTAGTGGTGTTAAAACAACGTGTGTTTTGAAAGGTTTCAATTTTTTAAATTTATATTCAGATGTTTTTAAGGTGATAATTGGGTACTTAATGGCTCAAAAGCTTGGATTACTGGTGGAGGCTATGCAAAATGGTTTTTTGTTTTGGCACGTAGTGGTTCTGATCCAAAGGTTTTTTAGGCTTTTTAAAAATATTTTTTTCAATTCTTTATTTAAAGGCTACAGCTGGAAAGGCATTTACAGCATTTATTGTTGATGGCGATACAAAGGGCATTTCTCGTGGAAAGAAAGAATTAAATGTTGGACAGCGTTGTTCTGATACTAGAACTATAACATTTGAAGATGTTCAAGTTCCGAAAGAAAATGTATTGGGTTCGCCTGGTGGTGGTTTTAAAGTGGCAATGGGAGCATTTGATAGTATAAAATTTTTTTGAGAATTAATTATCTGTTTTAAAATTTAAGCAACCCGTCCTGGTGAGCTGTTGGTTTGGCTTGGCGTGCATTAGATGAAGCATCCAAATATGCTTTAGAAAGGAAAACTTTTTCAGTACCAATTGCAAATGTGATTTTTAATTTTTAGAATAAATTTCTTTCGATTCTTTTTAGCATCAAGGCGTTTCTTTCATGCTTGCTGATATGGCGATTAATTTGGAGATGGCTAGACTTGTTACTTATCGAGCAGGGCTGGGCAAAATCGAATTTCAAAAAACGGGAAACGGGAGGAATGAAAAAACGGGAGGGCGGGAGGAGCCAAAAAGACGGGATTCGGCGGGAGACGGGAGACGGGAGACGGGAAATTTCATTGGAGATTATATAGTCAAAAATTTTTAAAATTATCATTATTCAACAAAATATTATTCAAACAAAATATTCAAACATAATTAAATCCATAAATTTTAACATTATGATGTAGAAAAAGTAGTTTTTCTACATTATCAACTCTCAAACTCTTTCTTAAATTATTGACAATCTGCCCCGCGCTCGAAAAGAGCCTTTCACATTCAAAGGAAGTTGCGGGTGATGTGAAACACTTTCTTGCTAATCTTGCTAAACAAGGCCATTTCGTAGTATTTTCTCCAACCCAAAATTTAAAGGGGTCTTCCGAAATATCTAGTTTCTTTTTTCTAAGATTCATTCACCTTAAAAGTGATAATTTTGAAGAAATATGTTGGAAATCATTTACCTCGACTTCAGCTTTCTGGTGTGCATTTAATTGTGATGGTGTAGGTAATTCAGCCTCAGTATTAAAATTACTCTCTTCGTTCTTCTCGAAATCATCAAAAAGGCTTCTTACAGGAAAAGTTTTCTCGATAGCTAGAAGACACCTTAGGGACAATCCGGAGCTCTAATGTTTTGCGATTAAACGGCTCGCGACTAGTCAAGTCACAAATGAAGTATTATAAAAAGGTGATGACGGTTTTTCTGCTCATTTTGTTGAGAGTTATGAGATATTTTTGGATTTTTTTTTGTCTTTTATTTAAAATCAGTTCATTCATCTTTTTATTTTCTCAGTTATTTAAAAAATGTTCGTCGGAAATATTAAAAATTTGAGACATGTTAGTCAAGCATTCGCTGGGAAAAGAAGCAAGGAGTTGTTTTCTCCTTTAGGTAAGGATCTTTGTTTTTATAAATAACTAAAATTTTTCCTTCTAAAGACCTAACAAAGAAGCATCATAATCTTAAAGAAGCTGCTTATAAATTTACTGATGAAGAGATAATAACAAAAGCAGCGCATTATGACCAAACAGTGGAATTCCCTTGGGACATAATAAAGAAGGCACATGCTAATGGTTTTATGAATTCTGAAATTCCTGTTGAATATGGTTTAATTAAATTCTGAAATAAAAGTAAATTATTTTTTAGGCGGTCTTGCCCTTGACTTATTGAGCAATGTTCTAATTAGTGAAGCTATCGGTTATGGATGTACTGGAATTGGAAATGCCATCCTAAGCAATGAGTTGGCTGCTACTCCTATTATTATTGGTGGAAGTGCAGAAATTAAAAAGAAATATTTGGGTCTTTTGATTAATGAACCTGTCATGGCTGTATGTTTTCTCGAATATTTTTGTTTTTTAAAGAATCTTTTATGTACTTTAGTCATATTGTGTGACAGAACGTGGTGCTGGTTCTGATGTTGCTGGACTGAACGCAGTGAAGCAAGGAAAGGACTGGGTGGTTGGTTTTGTCATTTTTTTAAATTAAAAAAATCTTTTTTTAAAGATAAATGGCTCCAAAATGTGGATAACAAATGGAGGAGTTGCTTCTTGGTTTTTTGTATTAGCTCGAACCGCTCCTGACCCGAAGGTTCCAAATGAGAAGGCATTTACTGCTTTTGTTGTCGATGGTGATGCTAAGGGTCTTTCTCGAGGAAAAAAGGTTTTTTTCTTTTTAATTTTTTGGATTGATTCAATTTTTATTTTTAAAGGAAATAAATTTGGGTCATCGCTGTTTTGACACCAGAGGTATTACTTTTGAACATGTCGTGGTTCCGTCCTCAAATGTTATTGGAATACCTGGAGAAGGCTTCAAAATTGCCATGAAAACATTTGACAAAACCAGACCTATTGTTGCTGCTCTCGCTGTTGGACTTGCCTCTAGAGCTTTGGATGAAGCTGCTAAATATTCTTTTGAAACAAAGACTTTTGAACCGCCTATTGCTAATGTAACTATTTAGCTTGTCGGGAATATTTTAATCATTCTAAAATAGAATCAACTGATCTCTTTTTTGCTTGCTGATATGGCTATGTCTTTGGAACATTCCCGTTTAATGACTTACAAAATTGCTCAAGAAGTTGATCTTGGCCGCCCTGGCGCTTATTGGGCTTCACTTGCTAAATGTTTTGCTGCGGCTGCTGCAAATCAGACTTTATCAAATGTTGACATGGTAATAAAGTGTTTTTATTATTAATGAATAAATTGTTAATTTATATTCTTCATTTTCTACAACAGTTTTAAAATATTTCTATTAAGATTCTTGGTGGAAATGGCTTCAACACAGAATTGCAAGTTGAAAAATTGCTTCAAGATTTAAAAGTTTGAATATAATTTTTGTTATTTTTTAAATATTTACTTTAATTTTTAGTTTTTCCGAAAATATCATCATATTATCTTGCCAGAAGATTACAACACTGACATTGAGAAAATTCAAATTGAAGGAAAGACTTTTCCTATTACCTTTCCGTTCCGACGGATTGACATGATTGTATCTAGTGATGATAAAAAGCACCTCGCCACCTTGGTATATTTTATTTTTAAATTGTTTGACAATTAGGTATTCGAGCGTTTTGGGTAATAGTATTCCTTAAAAGGAAATTGGGCTTATTCTACAATTAGAATTTTTAGAAGAAAAATACTTCCTTTCTAGTATTGTCGGTCCAGTAAAATTTTTTGATCAAGCCTACTTTTCGTTTCGTGAATTTTTTTCCTGAGAATTTTTCTCTGAATTCAAATTTTTTTTTTCAAGTTTAAAAAGAAGGTGTATAAAAATGCAACTGAATTACTCGACAGTGCAAAAGGATGCATGCTTAGCGGTGAGGAAGGTCTGGCAAGCGAACATGTATTTGTTTTAATTTTTACGTTTTCATTCATTTTATTTTAGGCTTGGGGTGCTTATTCTTGCGCTGTGAAGCATTTATACAAGGATATGCAAGTGTTCATCTCTAATCATGAAGCAATAATGACTTTTTCATTTTTTGCTTCAAAATTTTGTAGCGAACCATTTGATTTCGATAAGGCATACGGATTTGCAAATCTGTAAGTATAAGTTTCTTATTTTGGCATTCCAACCCTTTTGGTTCATAAAATCTGAAAATAGATTCATCAAAGCCTATTTACCATAATTTTCACTTTCAGTTTGCACAAGAACTACTATGATGGCGATCAACCGACAGAAATAGTTTGGGTGTACATAAGAACCATTGAAGAATTCATTAAGGGTTTTCCTACAATCGACGATAAGATTGTGTGGGCGAGCTTGCAAGAATATCTACCAATTGATTCTAAGAAGGACAAATATTTTAGAAATTTTAAGATCAAGAAGTTGCCAAAGCCATTAAAAAAATTCATTTTTGGGGTGAAATTTGACTTTCGATATAATATTGGGTATTAGCATTCTAAATCTCAATAATTGTAAATTTAATATTATATTAATTTTAAATAAATAGATTTCTGACTATTCTTTTGAATATATTTTGCGGTGAAAATTTTACCGAAAAAAATCTTTATTTTTTTATTTGTTTGAGTTAATGAAAAAAATCTTTATTTTTTTATTTGTTTGAGTTAATGAAAAAAATTATTTTCACTAATGTAGGGTTGGACCTCTCACTTTTACACATAAATCGAAA
Organism: Meloidogyne hapla; assembly: GCA_000172435.1. Taxonomy (NCBI): domain Eukaryota; kingdom Metazoa; phylum Nematoda; class Chromadorea; order Rhabditida; family Meloidogynidae; genus Meloidogyne; species Meloidogyne hapla. The sequence goes on along the minus strand of ABLG01000951.1, from coordinate 1,760 downwards.
ACCTCTACAACAATTTGTGTGGATGTATGCTCTGTTGATTTTAATCAGCTGTGTTTGAGGGACCACTTTTTATTTTTGCCTTCTGCCTTTAATAATTATTTCTCGTCATCGTTCATTGATTTTTTTGGTTACTTTGTACCCAAACTCTTATTTAAAAGTTAACCCTCTTTATCTATCTCTCGCCAATTTGTTCAATTTTCATCTAGACATTTTCCGCAAAACTAAAAGTGACAAATAAATGTTCGTTAGAAATACCCCTAAAATCTTTCAAAATTACAAAAAATCTTGTCAAGAATTTATTAAAAGAAATTTGTCAATTAGTTTAAAGTTAAAAGGCAATGGTTTTAATCTAGGTAGGTACATAAAAATAAAACATTTAATTTATTAAGAACAATTTTATTTTATTTTAAAGAATTGTCAACAGAACAAAAACAACTTAAACAATCTGTTGGTAAATTTGCTGATGAAGAGATAATACCAAAAGCAGCGCATTATGACCAGACGATGGAATTTCCATGGGAAATAATAAAGAAGGCACATGCAAATGGTTTTATGAATGTCGACATTCCTACAGAATATGGTTTAATCAAATTTTATAAATAAAAATTAAAATTTGATTTTTAGGTGGCCTTGACCTTGACTTATTGAGCAATGTCCTGATTAGTGAAGCTATCGGTTATGGATGTACTGGAATTGGGACTGCTATTTTAGGCAATGATTTGGCTGCAACTCCTATTATTCTCGGTGGCAGTGCAGAAATTAAAAAGAAATATTTGGGTCTGTTGATCGACGAACCCGTTATGGCTGTATGCTTTACTATTTTAATATTTTTGGTAAAAAAATTTTTTTTAGTCTTATTGTGTCACAGAACCAGGTGCGGGCTCTGACGTTGCCGGACTTAAAACAAAGGCAGTAAAGAAAGGAAATGATTGGGTGGTTGGTTTTGTCATTTTTTTTAAATTAAAAAAATCTTTTTTTAAAGATAAATGGCTCCAAAATGTGGATAACAAATGGAGGAGTTGCCTCTTGGTTTTTTGTATTAGCTCGTACTGATCCAGACCCGAAAGCTCCGAGTGGGAAGGCATTTACAGCTTTTGTTGTGGATGGTGATGCTAAGGGTCTTTCTCGTGGAAAAAAGGTTTTTTTAATTTTTTGGACTGATTCAATTTAAATTTTTTAAAGGAAATAAATTTGGGTCAACGCTGTTCTGACACCAGAGGCATTACTTTTGAAGATGTTGTTGTTCCTTCTTCGAATGTTATTGGAATACCTGGAGAAGGCTTCAAAATTGCAATGAAAACATTTGACAAAACCAGACCTATTGTTGCTGCTCTCGCTGTTGGACTTGCCTCTAGAGCTTTGGATGAAGCTGCTAAATATTCTCTGGAAAGGAAGACTTTTGGAACGCCTATTGCTAATGTGAATATTTTTTTAGTTTTATTTAATTCCCTCTTCAGCATCAAGGTGTTTCTTTTATGCTTGCTGATATGGCTATGTCATTAGAACTTTCTCGTTTGATGACTTACAAAAGTGCCCAAGAAGTTGATCTTGGCCGTCCTGGCGCATACTGGGCTTCAATTGCTAAATGTTTCGCTGCAGATACTGCAAACCAAACAGCTTCAAATGCTGTCCAGATTTTCGGAGGAAATGGATTCAACACAGAATTCCCAGTGGAAAAATTGATGAGAGACGCGAAAATATTTCAAATTTATGAAGGTTTTAACTTTACATTTATTTTTATCTAATAAATATATTTAAAG
>ABLG01000953.1:0-59642 GCA_000172435.1 Meloidogyne hapla | reverse complement strand
TTTCCTATTTTTAAATTAAAAAATTTAAATTAAAAATAAATTTTTTAAAACTTTTTTGTCAAATTTGTTTGAATATTTTCAAAACAAAAATTATTTCCATTATTTCCATCATTTAATTCAACTTTAACAAAATAATTATTTTTATTAGAATATAAAATATATTTAATTGAATTTTGCCAATCAGAAGACTTTAAAAAATAAATTAATTTAAATTTAATTAAAAAACCATACTTTTTTATCATTTTTATAATATTCAAAATATTCCATAATAAAATTATAAATCTTTAAAAAATAAAATTAATTAATTAATTTTAATTAATTTTTGAAAAAAATCTAAAAATATTTTTAAAAATTTAATTAAAAGAGATGATTAATTAAATAAATATTTACTTCATTAATTGTACACATTTTATTTTCATTTTGTTGTATAGCATTATAAATTAAAGAGATATAAGAATATGGAGGTTTATTTGGACCAAAATTTCCTTGATTTTTAATTTTTTGCATTTCTGGAATTGTTAAATCCATTGAAGATTGTTGTTCTTTTATTATTAAATTATTCATTATTTTATCTAAAATATATTTATTTAAATAATATTAATTAAAAAATATATCGAAAAATTATTAATAATCCAAAACTTTTTTCACTTTAGAGAGTAGGGCTTTATTTAGAAAATAAATAATAATTTTTTTATTTATAATTTAACAAAGTTTCTCATAAAAGAATGGATTGAAATGAAATAAATAAATCTAAATAATATATGTAAATAAATTAAAATAAAAGTATTTTTTAGTTGGGCGGGCATTTATTGACCTCATTAAGAAAAATACAAAAAATAGAATACGCCCACAACTATAAGAGGTTCAAATTTAAAGAAATAAATGAAAAATTTAAAAATTAAGAGAATTTATTGAAAAAATTTTTGACGTAATTAAATCATCCAAAACATCGAGGCAGAGATCTAAATAATCTTAAAATTTATTCCCATCTTTGTTAAATATGTAACCTTTTAAAGAATAGTTTATTAATACAATTTTGTATATAAATTGTTTATTAATTATTAATTAAAAAAACTTTGTCTCCTCCTTTTTTTGCCCTTACAAAATATAAAATGAATTTTTGCTATAGGCAAAATAGTAATTTTATTTTTATTAAATTTATTTTCTTTGTTTCAAATAATTAATTGTTTTTATAGAATTTTGAATAAATTAAATAGTATATATTAAATAATATTTTTTAATGGAAAAAGTTAATCTTAAAAGTATTTGGAAATCCTTAATGATAGAAAGAAGCTATTAAAGAGATAAAAAATACATCCTCATCCTAGAGACTCATTAAACACAAAGTAGAACTAGAACAAAAATTACAAAAAAAAATAATTTGAAAATTCTAAGTTCAATTATGCCAATTATTCCTATTTGTCTAGATCTTCGTTAATTTCAATTTCTTCTTTTCTTTGTTTAATCCTTAAAGAGTGAAGAAAGATAAAGAATGAGTTACCCAAATATAACTTTCTACTTTATTAGTATTTTGTCTTGTAGGCATTTTGTATCTAATCATTAATAGAGATTTTGTAGCAAATCTCTCTTATAGGTATTTTGTTATATTTTAGGGAAGAATCGTGTGAAAAGAAGAGAGACGAAAAAATAATAGAGATTATGTGAATAATTTTAAAAATTATTCACGAGAGTATATAATTTTTTTGTCACGGTCAGATTTTTTTTATATTTTGTAGGTACATATATTTCATATATTTTTATTCATTTCATTCTAAAATGAGCAAAACCAAGTCTGACAAAAGACAAAATATTTCCTCAGATTCTGATAATGAAGAGTTGACATTAAAGGTTTTTATTCTTTTCTAATTTTGTTAAATTTTATTATTTTGTTTAGGATGATGAATTTGACCTTTCAATGGATGAGGACGAACGTGAACGTTTCAATCAAATGTCAGAAAAAGAACGAGAAATTGAAATTTTTAAACGGCTCGAACAGCGTGAAATAATGAAAACCAGGTTTTAATCGACTTTTTGTTAGTTAAAAATCTACATTTTTTAAAGAGAACAAATAAAGCGTAAACTCGAAATTGCTGCTGGAAAAAAACAGTCGACCAGTGTAAAAAGGAAACGACTTTTATCACATGAGACCGATGAGAGCGATAATGAATTTGGAAAGAATGGCGATAAAAAAAGCTCTGATGAAGAAGGGGAATTACCTGCCGAAGATAAAGGTTTGATTATTATAATAAATATATTTTTTTAATTTTTATAGATGAAACGAGTAGTGATGATGATAATATAGTTAATAGCAAGCCTAGTTCTTCAGCAGAAAAGCGTAAACAGCAACCTATTGCAAAAACACATTCTAACACAGCAGATTTAGAAGATGAAGACACTGCCTATCACAAACCTTCAGAATTAGCCAATAAATACAATAAGAAAATGGCAATGGCTGATTTACTTAATAAACGACGAGATAAAAAACAAGGTTTTTATTTGACTTCATTATGTTGACCCTTTTTAATTTTATTTTTTTCGGGGTGCTTTATACATTCATCGATTTTTTTACGTTTATTTCTTTTTTAGCTGAAGAAAAGCGTAAAAAAGAAAATCAAAAAGCAGCATTGGATCTCGATGAAATTTTTGGCAAAGAAGACGGAAAGTCTAGCAGTTCTAGCTCATCTCCTGCTTCTTCACGTTCATCTAGTCCTGTTTATGGAAAGTCACGATCCCCTTCTCCAATTGCTCAACCGGTATTATTTCTTTAATTTTATCAAAATCTTAATTTTTTCAACTTTTTAGATTGATAAATTAGATGATCTTTTAAAATGTCAAGCAATTCGTCGTCGTCTTGCCCGAATTGTTAATGCTCCTTTCTTCCACAAAACAGTTGTTGGTTGCTTTGTTCGTGTCCAAATTGGCAATCACGAAGGAAAGCCAACTTATCGAGTTTGTTCCTTTTCTTTTAGAAAAAGGTACAATCTCTTTGTAGATTGCCCAAGTTGTTGATGTTGTTGAGACTGCTAAAGTTTATGAAGTAGAACCTAATACTGACATTCGCACTAATAAAGGCTTAAAACTAAAGGTTTATTTTTATGACTTTCAAATATATACTAAATTATTCAGATTTGCAATAGTGATGCTCAACGTGTCATTCGTCTTGAATTTGTTTCAAACAGTAATTTCACAGAGACTGAATATTCATTTTGGTTAAACAGAATGAAAGAAACGGTTGGAAATGTTTTAATATAAAAATTCTTTATTTTCAGGAAACACCACTTCCCACAATTGATTTTGTTAAGAAAAAGCAAAAAGAAATGCATGATGCTTTAAACTACAAATTTACTGACTCGGAAATTAATTTAATGGTTCGGGAGAAGCAACGTTTCAAACGACAACCGACTAATTTTGCTTTTCAAAAATCAGAGTTGCTTAAACAGAAGGCCAGTTTATTTTTATAAATTAATAGGGGAAAGTGTTAAACAAAAGCCATTATATACATAAATCAATGTTTTCATATGTTGCTATAGATACAGTCAAATCTCTCTAACAAGACACCCTCGGGACCGGAGTGAGCTGTCGTATTAGGGAAAGTGTCGTGTGAGGGGGTGTCGTATGGGGGGACACGACACTCTTGGGACCGAAGAGAGCTGACGTATTAGGGAAAGTGTCGTGTGAGGGGGCGTCGTGTCAGAGAGATTCGACTGTAATTAGAAATTCCACTTTATCTCGGTCCTTTCAAAAAAAATTTTTTTTTGCTTTATCATTTAAAAATAGCAGTAGGAAAAATATTTTTAAGTGAAATTGTTCACATTTTTAAAAAATTCAAAAAATAATATTATCATTATCTTTTTCTCTTCTCAAACCGTCACATGTTCTTCATTTCCATTTTTTGGTTCATATCTTTTTTCCACTCCTTGTGCGGGTGCTGGTGGCACGCGATGTATATAAGGGCTGTCTGCTGGTTGAGGGAAAATATCTTGGCCCACCCATTGCATATATTTTATAAATGTTTCGACAGCGTAAATTACACAAAGAGCAAAACAAAAAATCTGGAAAAAAAAATAAATTAATTGACTGAGAATCTATTTATGTAATTACCACTCCCATTATTGCTGCTCCTCGACTGTCAGAAAGACTTCCCCATGCTAAATGTATCATTAGCCAAATAGCGATAAAAAAGAGTAAAGTATTTAAACCATAAAAGAGAAGTTCCTTTAAAAGAAGATTAAAAAAAAATTTCTTTCTGCAAACCACAACAATAAGTCCTTCTCTATTACGTTCATCAGCTAATGATAAATGAGGAAAAACTACATAAAGAAGAATTAATATGCAAACAACAATTGTTGTTTCAAAAGTTATGTGTGCAGTCCATGCTGAAGCAGTTGAACGACGATCAGCACAAATAGCCAAAATAAATGCAACAAATCCAACTAACTGAAAAATTATTTTAAAATAAAAGACATTCTACAAAAGATGAGATATTCAAACAAACCAATTCAGCTAATTTAAGAACTCCTGGCAATGTAACCAAATAACGGGTATTTAATTGTTTCTTCCGTCCATCAGGAATAAGTCTGACTTTAGCAGCTTGCATTCGATTAAATGGTTTAGCCGTAGAAGAAGTGTTTGGAGTAGTCATTTTATTAGTTTGGGTTGTTGTTGTAAAAGATGGAGGAACTTCTACTGTTTCAGCAATATTTTCTTTGTTATTATTTGTTGTGTTTGTAGTTTTTTCTATAACAATTGGGGTCGTTGGAAGTGTTTTGACAGGTTGTTGTTGATGTACTTGCGATGACCTAATCGATTTTTTGCGGGAAATGAGAGAGGACTATTTAAGAATTAATTGGGTTTTTAAAAAAAGGGTAAATTTAATTATATTTACTGGGCAATTAACTTTTTTTTCTATTAAAAAGAACTAACTCGTCTATTTCTGCCGGGGTAATAGTTAATTTTGGTGATTGCGTTTCCGTCTCTTTTAGATCAATTTCTCCATTAGTTTCTTTTAGCATTATTTTTTGAAAATTCTTTAAATTCTCTTTCTACATTTAAAAATAAGTGTAAATATCAAGTGTTTTTATTTTTATTATATTTTTGGGTAAGTTAAAAAATGTAATAAATATTAGGGTGAAAATAACTGGACATTGTGGTTAGTCATGCATGGAATGATTATGCGCGAATATTTTACCCGAAAAAGTCCAACTAAAAATAACTTAATGCTGAACTTTTCTAATTCTTTGTAAGTGAAAAATAATAAAATTTTAGCAAAAAAAATGTTGCGAATATTTAAAATTATTTAGTTTATTTGCTTGCAAATTATAAAAATAATGTTGATTAGCGAATGGCCTTGATGCGCGGTGTGATTTTCATTTTGTATGCGATTGGTTTCAAAATCGATTTTATCATAAACTTTAAGGGGAAATATAAATAGGTCTCTTCATAAATACTGATTTCTATTTTGTATTTTTTAATTTAAATTTTCTTGTCAATTTTTTGGAAGTAAAAAAATTATAATATTTTGAGGGTGTTTCATTTTCTTTTTTATTTTTATAACTGGCCAGCCGGTTTCTAACCTCTCTCCGTTCTTGGCTTTTTGTCTAGAAAATATATGTACGCTTATACTGATGATTTTCCGCAGTGCGATTGGTGTTTGTTTGTTTAAGTATTTGTGTAGCAACTATTGAAAAGCGGTTTTTAGTTGCTTTTATTCTTTTTCTCATTTTCTTGGCAGTACAAGTAAAAAATATTGAAAGAAAAGTTTGGGGATGTTAGTTAGGAAATGACTGTAAAATAGTTAAATTATGCCTCCTTATTTAATCAACCAACTACTATTAATGTAACGGTTGGGGGAGAAGAGTAAAGCATAATACCCCGGAGAGAAGTGGAAAATCAGATAAAGTTAAAATAACATAAACATTTGGATTAAATTTTTATTTAAAAAAATATTGAATGTTTTAATGCGTTTTATTCCTTGTTCTTCTCATAATGAGAAAAGGAGAAGCAGAAAATGGAAAAAATGCGATTTGGAATTGAAGAGAAAAAATTAAAGATTAAAATCTCGTTATTGTGTCATCTCTTCTATCTGTTGGAAATTGGGTTAGCCAAAAAGGTGTCAACGGAAGTGCAAATATTTGCTTTAATTTTTGCATATTAAAATATAGTAATGTGGGAATTTTATTTAGAAAATATTTACATATTAATGTTCTTTGTGGATAAATTTGTATTTTAAAAGTTATCCTATTTCGTAGGAAAACATTGATTTATTGTATATCGTAGAGGGATATATAACAGGATAAAAATTAAAAAATAATCTTACTTAAATTTTTCAGGAAGATGCAGAACAAAATGGAGATAAAGAAAAGGTACGAGCTCTTCAACATGAGATTAATGACTTGGAGGAAAAAGCAAAGAAAATTGTAAGAAATAAGAACGGGATGAACTGAGCCGATTTTTTTTATTTTTACAGGAAAACCAACGAACAAAAGGTTTGAGTGCAGTTACTGCAATCAACCAAAGGAACCGAGACCATATGAAACAAATTTTCTTGAGTGCAGAACACATGCAAAATAATGAGCATTTTCTTGTAAGGGATGATGATCCATTCACAAGAAAATCTGCTCGCATGAAATTGGTTACTGGTGTAGCAAGAACAAAAACTGACGGAGAAAGTATTTTTTAAATTTATTTTAAAATTGGATAAAAAGATTTTTAATTTGTAAAGCTCTTGATGTTTCTACTGGATCTATTAGTCTGGACTCATCAATAGCCCTTTCGGGTTCCCCTTCAATACTAAAAAGCAGCAGTGCCATACTTCCACCTCCTGGCGACTTATTTAGTGCTCATGGAATTGATATAAATATTGACTTGGACAAAGTTTTGCCAGGTTTCCTTTCTATACAAAAATATCTAAAAATTTAATTTATTTAACAGTAACAAGTGCAATCTCACTCCGTGCCCCACCAATTGGCACTTCTGTGTCGTCAGGTTCTCAACATCCACAAAAAGTATCTCAAAAGTCGTCGAGAACTTTAACTCTTGAAGAATATAAAAGAAAATATTCATCACGTTTGACATAACTAATTGGAGAAGTTTGAGATATATTTGGTTGTAGTGGGGAGGGAAGTTTTATTTTTTATATTTTAATTTAGAATGGATATAAGTCTCACCCACCATTTAATATTTATTAATTTTAAAATCATCTTTTTGTAAAAGAAATTTAAAACATTTCGGGTCGAGGGTGAGATTTAAATATCATTTTTTCGCACCTTTTCATTCTTATGAAGGAATAAATTTTTCTAACATTTATTTTTTAAAATAAATTTTTGAAAATAAATTATATAAAATTAACAAAAATATTTTCAATAATTTTTGAAATTTTTAAGTTGGTAAAGACGAGTTCTTCCTTCTTTAGCTCCAACAGAAAAGAAAGCACCTTTTGGCGAAAAGGTACAAGTAGTTAATCTTTCTTTAGAAAAGTGTTCCTGCTTTGAGGGGAAATTTTGAAAAACTGTCCCGCTAACACAATGGCCAAGTCTAACTGACATTTTCTGAAACTTTTCTTGTACTTTTTAAAATATAAATACAAAATACCTTAACAATTGATCCCATAGCTAATAATTGAGCATCTCTGCTAAATTCAAGCCAAGAAACTGATGTTGTTAATTGATCGAATGTAGCACATAGTAACGGATGTTGAGATGAATTTTGCTTTTTGTTAAACCATTCATAATCATTCATATCATAAACATTAACTATTCCTGTATTAGAACTAAAAAGATTTGTTAAAAGTTCAAAAAAAAAGTTTTTTCGGTTTGGCAGTATCCTGTAATTAAAAATAAAAAGAACTTGCCCGCAAGCTAAAAACTGTCCATTTGAACTAAAAGACAAACAAGTTGCTTTAACACAACCTTCATCAAAAAATTGCAACATTTCTGAGTGTCTTATTAAATTCCATATATAAACAGTTCCATTTACTAAAATAATTAAAATAAAATAAACAATTTTTCCTTACCAGCTAAAGCAACAATTTGTTCTCTATTTATTGGTGAAAAACAAAAATCAACAATATTTTCAGCTCCTCTAAAAGTATGTAAATGATCCATTGTCTAAAAAATTAAAAATTATTCTTTTAAAAATTATTTAATTAAAATACTTTAAATATAAAAACAAAAATATCAGCATTATTTATTAAATAAGCAATATAATTTCCATCTGAAGAGAGATGTATTTTTCTTGATAACAATTTGTCCATAGCTTAAAAACGTAAAATTATTTAATTTTTATTTAAAACCTTTAGGTTGTTTAATTTGTTTAATTTCTCCACTTAAAAGGTCATAAACATAGCAATAATTCTTTTAAAAAATAAATATTATTATTAAATAAAAATAACCATACTTGATTATTTGCACTAGCAAATAATGAAGATCCTTCATTGAAAAATGTAATATAATCAAAAGAAATATTTGGAATTGTAACATCTTGTAAAAAGAAATTACTTTTTCTTAAAAGTAAATTTTGAACATCATCACAAAGCTTTAAAAAATAATTTAAAAATTTTGTTTTTTAAAAACAAACTTGAAAAAGCGCTATTCTTCCAGTTGAAGTAGCACTAACCAAAATAGGCATTGAAGGGTGAAATTTTAAACAATTAACTGTACCCTGAATAAAAAATTTATTTAAAATTTATATTTTAAAATTTACTTGCTGATGGCCAATAGTTGGATCTCTAAGAAGAGTAAATTTTAATTCTTTTGCAGGCAATGACTTTGATCCAATGTTAGTGTTACCAGCAAATCTTGTCAATGCATTTAAAGCTGAAGATGATCCATTCCTTTCATCATCTGGAGAAGAAAAGATTAAATATGACAAAAGTATTTTTTTTTTAATTTTAAACCTTCAGGTTTTGCCCATTTTGGAGTTCCTTTTCCATATATCGAAGTTGTTATATATCGTTCACGCAAGCATTTTCGAGTCAACTAAAATTAAAGTATAATACTTAGCCAACGATATAAGAAAGTTAGAAAATATAAGAGGTAATGAAAAAAGGTGGCGTAAATCCAGTTTGATATAAAAATTGGAGAACAGAACAAAAACACATGGATGGTTTTACCAAAAACCACTAGAAAATGGCTGGGAAAAATCTAATATAACCTTCTGATGCGTTCTGTCCACGAGTTCACCAAGATCGTCATCAACATTTCTAATAATGAAGGGCCTTTCCATTATAATTCCACCGTCTGCCACTCTGTCATCATCTTCATCAACCCAGGCTGGTTCCATTTTATAATTTTACTTGTAATTTGATAAAAGCATGTTTTTAAAAAATGAAATTATGTATGGCATGTATTACCAACTATAAAAAACTACCATAAAATCATGAATTTATTAAACGAATAAAGATGGATACAAAAAATCATAATTGAAATCAAATAATTTTTAAGAGGTTGTGTAATAATTAAATAAAATAAGACTTTAAAGAGTCTAAAAATATCCTTCCGAAACCATTTTAATTTCATTATTCATCTACTATATTTTTTTCTCGATTACGATGACGGGCTTCCAGGGCTATATTGAGGAGAAGCTGGCGAATACTTAATAAATGCAAGAAATTGAAAGAATAATCAAATTTAAAAAACCTGCGGGCTTGATGGAGTATACTGCGGCGAACTCGGGCTATACTGCGGACTCGACGGCGAATATTGTGGTGACGAAGGCGAGTACTGCGGTGAGGAAGGCGAGTACTGCGGACTCGACGGAGAGTATTGCGGTGATGAAGGAGAATATTGCGGCGAGCTAGGACTGTACTGTGGGCTCGAAGGTGAATACTGTGGCGAGCTTGGACTATATTGTGGGCTGCTAGGAGTGTACTGCGGACTTGTTGGTGTATACTTAAAAGAAAAATGATTTAAATATTTTCTAAATTTAAAAACCTGTGGAGATGTTGGTGAATATTGAGGAGAGCTTGGACTGTATTGAGGGCTACTTGGCGAATACTAAAATATTTTAATATTCGCCTACTTTAGTTTTTTGTTTATTATACCTGAGGACTTGTAGGAGAATATTGAGGTGAAGTAGGACTATAACGAGGTGAAGAAGGTGAATAACGCGGTGATGTTGGAGAATACTAAAAACATTAAATATTTGATGTAAACTCAAAAAACCTGTGGGCTCGTAGGAGAATAACGAGGAGAGCTTGGTGAATATTGTGGAGAAGTTGGTGAATAATTGGGACTTGTAGGAGAATAGTTTGGAGATGTAGGTGAATAGCTCGGTGAAGTAGGCGAATAACTTGGCGATGTTGGACTGTATGATGGGCTGGTAGGCGAATAGCTTGGGCTAGTTGGCGAATATGAAGGTGAAGTTGGTGAATATGATGGTGATGTTGGGCTGTATGAAGGACTTGTCGGCGAATAACGTGGAGAAGCCAGTGATGGACTCATCTGTGGGCTTGATGGCAAATAACGAGGTGATGATGGATTGTAAGATGGGCTTTGAAGAGCACTATATGACGGCGAAGCGCTATACGAAGGACTAGCAGTTGCTGGTGAAAAGGCTAAAAAAGAACGGAAAATTAAGAAAAAATGCAAATCATTACCTCCTCCAACAGTTGGAGAGAAAGCAGCTGCGGGAGAGAACGCTGCACCAGGAGTCATTGCAGTGCCAATAGGACTCCAACCACCAGCGTAAGAAGGTGTTACCCCTGCATTCCAAGGTGTTGCAGCCGGACTCATTGCAGAGCTGACAAAATCAAAAGTTCACTTTAAATTCGTTGTACCTAGACGGCGAGGAGAGTCCATCATGTCCTGCGTAGAAGCCGCCACCGCTAACATAAGCACCTATCTGATTCCCAGGAATGTCCATAGCTAATTTGCATTTCTCAGAGTCGAGAACCATGTCGAAACAACCCGTTCCTGCCTTGGACATTTGTCCCAACATAATATTCTCAGAAACACCTAATGTAACCCAAAATTAAATAAAAATTGATAACAAACAATAACCTTTAACAGGGTCAACTTCTGCATGCACAGCTGCTTCCATAAGAATGTCAACAGTTTCTTCGAAAGAGCACCTCATTAACGCCCCAACTTCTTGTCGATTAATTCCGTGACGAGTAATAGCCATTAGATAACCTAATTATTAGTATTTATATACAGATTGTTTGATTGAAAAATTAAAAAAAAATTACCTTTAGCAGTCATAACATCACATAGCAACGCCAAATGTCGATAGTTCACATATGAACCGTCAAAAGATATTACTTGGTTCATTTCGCGTTCAATTGCTCGACGAACAGCTTCAATCCCAAGCACTTCGAATATTTCACAAATATCATTACTGTATGTTCTAACACAGTCCACATCTTGTTCACTCAAAACCTGAATAAATTATTTAAAAAAAATGTAGTTAAGTCAAACTTTAAGTAAAGCAGTTCCGTCAGTTTCAAGTAACCATTCAGGGTGCATATGAAACTCTCCCTCTGATGTAATTGTTACTCGCTTCTTGTCGTCAGTCATTGGTTTGTGCATATACACTTTAGCTATTGACTCAATTCCCTGAAGAGTTAAATCACTGAGCATATTTTGCTCCAAAGCTCTGAGTAATTGATCATCTTCCATCTTATCTAATTGATCCTAAACGAAGATATTTCATTAAACAAAAATAAACAATTATATGACAAACTTCGCCTTCCTTATCTGAAGATGCATTACTAAGCCGCAAATGGAAAACAAGTTTATCTGCATTGTCATCTGTGTAAATAACTTGCAAATCATCTTTGAACGATTGGTTTATTCGTTCGGCAACTGCTTCCATAGAAAGCTTTTTATCAACCATTCGCTTTCTATCAAGCTCAAGACGCAGCAGCCAAGGAGAAGCATTTGAAGGATCAAAGTCAGGCATTTCATAAAAGATGTTAACCCAATCCTGATCTTCTTCAATGCAAGTATTCCTCGGATCCGGATCATAGTAAATTGCAGTATTGGCTGTCACTTTTCGTAATGTACAATGTTCTAAACGACATAGCACATCTTTTGCCTTTTCAGCGTCTTTAGCAGCAAGACCCTGTTTTAAAGCTGGTTAAAATATTTACATATAATGAAGAACCTTTAGAAAAACGGTCAGAGATGGAGTCTTTGGCTTCTTCGAAACGTTAATAATTTCCTTAAGACGCGGAACACCAAGAGTAACGTTTTTAGCAGAGACACCAGCATAATGGAAAGTGTTTAGAGTCATTTGTGTTGCTGGTTCACCCAAACTTTGTGCTGCCAAAGCCCCAACCATTTCACCAGGCTGAACTATTGCTGTACAAAACCGAGTCTCAATTTCTCCCAAAAGCCACTCAAAAGCTTCCTCATTGAGTTTATGTTGTTTAGCCATTTTAAGTGAACATAACATAGAACGCAACAAAATATTCATAAGAATTGTTGCATTTTCTTGAGCCTGTTTACTGATTGAATCTTCGCCCGAAACGATAACAAGCTTTTTGGAAAGTTCACGCACACCTTCGATTACTTTAATCGGACTCTGCAAAATTTTTAAATTAAATAATTCACTTAAAAAGCTCTATCACACCAAATCAACAGGTTGTCTAAGATTGACGTGGAAAATTTTCTGCGCGTTTTTGATGAAACGATTTAGATTACATGGCAGATAAATTTTGACACTTGGCCTTGGAAAAATCTGACGAAGTGTCTGCCTGTCTATTTGAAGTTGTCGCCATTCATCTTCAACAATCTTAAGAGCTTCAGCAGAATTCTGAATAGTAAATTTTTGTTTGATTAATGAACTTAGTTCCAAACCGTAATTTGTTTAATAACATTTTCTGTGTATAATTTTCGCAGCTGTTTTTCATTACTCAAATCTAACTTAAATTCCCTTTCAAAGAGCATATTGTTTGGTTTTAAAGTTGGCAAATTTTGGTCCTCAACCCACATACCATCCAATCCATCTTCACCATAACGTAATTGCATTACAGACCTGAAATAATTAAATCTAAAAAAATAAATAACGTACCCGACAGAATTCCGAACAGTTCCATCGTAGTTAATCATCACACTTTCCATAGCTTTAATCAGACGACGTTGGATGTAACCAGTTTCTGCAGTTTTAACAGCTGTATCAATCAATCCTTCACGTCCACCCATTGCGTGAAAAAAGAATTCGGAAGGCGTAAGACCGGCCAAATATGAGTTTTCAACAAAACCACGAGATTCTTAAATAATTGGGATGTAAACTTTAAGTTTTTAAGGGCAAACCTGGGCCATAGTCGTCTTTAATAAAATGCGGAAGTGTTCTATGACGGAATCCAAAAGGAATTCGCTTGCCTTCAACATTTTGCTGACCGACACAAGCAATAACCTTAATTTGGTTGAATTTTTTGGTTTGATTCAATATGAAAAAGTTCTTACTTGTGAAATATTAATTTTTGATCCTTTAGATCCTGCTACGACCATAGACTTAAAGTTGTTAGCTTCGGAAAGAGATTTCTGTGCAGATGCACCAGTTCTATCTCGAGCATCGTTGAGTATACGGTTGACAGCATTTTCGAAGGTCTGCCTCAAAGTATTGCCAGGTGAAGGTTCCAATTTGTCATTGTGAGCATCTTCAATAATGTTAATTACATCCTGTTTAGCTTTTCTAATCGTCTCTTGGATATCCCGATAAGTCGCTTGATCGGCGATTGTGTCGCCTAAAAACTCAAAATAATTGTTCGAAATTAAAGAACAGCATACCAATTCCAATTGTGTGACCCTCACCCAACAACCAAGCATTGACTACTGTTTGAATATGCGAATAAAAATTAGCAGCAATTTCATGGCCTAGCTCCAATGCTACAATGTGAAGTAGGTTACCAGAACCACGTCCAACTGTCTTTGCACAGACAATTCCAGAGAGAAGTTCACCGTTTTCAATTAGAACTTTTGTGTCTCCAGGTGAGATCCATTTATATGGGCCGCTATCTTCATCATCTGGATGGGTTGAGTGAGTTCGTTCAACATTTACAGTTCCTAAAAGAGAAAAATTAAATGAGAATATTTAACGAAATTCAAACCAGGAATAATCATAGAGAAAATCTGCTTCCCAGTCCACAAAGGTTTTGGCTTTATAATTGCTGGCTGAGGTATTTTCCCATCCCATTTAGGCAAATACATTAATAAATCCATCAAGCGTGGATATTCGACAAATACATCTCTTTTCGTCATCATTCTAACTGCAGTAAGAGTATCTTGCACAATACCCATGACAGGCTTGTTTGCTTGTGGAGTAATTAATTGTTTGGGCACCTTAAATAATAATTTGAATAAATTAATTTTGAATAAACGAACAATTGCAATCTCGCTAATCTCTGCACGAGTTTCCAATGATTGTGGCAAGTGTAAGTTCATTTCGTCTCCGTCAAAATCGGCATTATAAGGTGTCGTAACTGATAAATTCATACGGAAAGTAGACCAAGGAAGAACTTTAATTCTATGACCCATCATTGACATTTTGTGCAATGTTGGCTGACGATTGAAAACAATAATGTCGCCATCTCGCATGTGACGTTCAACTTTATAGCCATATTGAAGGTGTAAATCAGCTGGACGTGGATGAAATCGCAAGTCAATTCGAGCACCATTATCACGAATAATATATTTGGCCCCAGGATAATCACGATCACCACATTCAACAAGTTTTTGAAGACTAAAAACAAATTTAGAAAAATTAATTAAAATTTTCGAACTGTTCAATATTAAATGGTGTCACAATTTCAGGAAAAGTCAAATTCTGTGCAATGCTTCTAGGTACACCCTGAATATTAAATAATTATTTTAAAAAGTATTAATCATTTGTAACAGTAACAAACCACAGTGTCAATAGGTAAATTTGGATCGGGAGTAATGACCGTTCGAGCAGAAAAATCAACACGCTTGCCCATAAGATTTCCTCGAATACGCCCTTCTTTGCCTTTGAGACGCTGATTTATAGATTTTATAGGGCGACCGCCTTTTTGGTGAGCCTATAAATTTCAGAAAAGCATACAACTAGAAAAATGTAAAAACATACAACTGCAAGTCCAGGACTACTGTTATTAATCATCGTGGCAACATGATATTGTAATAAAATAACATCCTCAGCAAGCACGTGGGAAGCTGCGCCATTAGCCTCATTTCTGAAATCAAAAAAGAACATAAATTAAATTTTGAAAATTAAACCGTTTTAATTGAATATTTGCTTTAACAATTTCAGCCAATTTATAAGTCAAGTCGTCTTGGCTGGTAATCGAGCTAAAAGTTGTTACAGATGGTCGCACAGCTAAAGGAGGAACAGGAATCACTTGACATATCATCCAATCTGGCCTAGAGAATTCTGGACTCATTCCTATAAGATTATTGTATTTACTTAAATGTTTATTTAAAAAATACCAAGAACTTCACAGTCTTCATCAGAAATCCCTTTGAAAATTTCTAATGTCCTTTCTGCTGTCAATTGAATCTTCCTTTCCTGGGTATCCTCGTTTACATGCTTCTTCCATTCTGCTTCAATTTCGATACCTCTAACACGTTTGTAAGATGGTTGATAACGTCCACATCCCCCAACTTTAGTCTCTTTTTCGACAGTTTCATCATCATCCTGATTAGTTAGTTCTTCGGCACCCTCACAGATATGTTTAGATTTACAAACATCATAGACCAATGTGATACGTGCACGCAAATTATGCTGAGTTTTCTTAATAATTTCTTTAATTCGAACATCATCTTTATCAACAAGTAATCGACTGCAGTAAAAACAAACACAACGAAGGACCTAAAAGAAGTATTTAAAATATAAGTAAGAATCAAACCTTTAAAGTCTTTGCAATAAAAATTATATTATAAACTGGTTTAGCCAATTCCAAATGAGCAAAATGTCCCGGACATTCGTTGTAACTTCCTGCACATGTAATACAAACTCCTCTTTTTTCAATAACGCCTTGTCTAGGATCATTAAGTCCCTCAAATTTTGGTTTTCCATTTTCTTTCACTTCTGGAAATTCAATTTGGCATACAGACATACGTTTCTTTAAAAAAAAGTATTTAGAATCAAAAATGCTAACAATAAAAACTTACTATCTCGTCCGGACTTAAAATACCAAACTGCACCCTTTTGACCTCTCGAAGAGGAGCTTTGAAATCTATACCAACCAAAGACATTTTCTAAAAATTAAAAATATAATTAAAATTGTAAAATAAATCAACTCAACGTTTTTTGAAAAGTAAAATTTTATAAAAATGGACAAGAACAAATCAAGATTTCGAAATTGGTCTTTGATAATTTAACGAAACGTAGAAGGATGTTTCGTCTAAACATACTTAGTCATGGAAGTTTCGTCACGATATAATTATTACATTTCGTCATAATCGTTCCGTCAGAGATTTGTGGTCTTTAGGTCAGTATTTCTGAACAGTTGTTCTTTTTTATTTTGCGCGCTTTTTGAATTGATACATAGCTAACGAACAAATTAGATATTGTAAAATTCGAGTAGAATGTTCAAACTTGTTTTTTAATCACTGTGTAATCATGTAGTACAACAATTGGGTCACCCTTTTAAGTTTTCAAAAAATAAAATTCCTTGATTTTAATCAGCGTTAGAAGAATTGATTTACTCGATTTTTAAATCTACTACCACTTGCTTAAATTCTATCAAGATTCTCTTTCACTATGTATTTACAGCTATTTGAAAATAAATTTTATTAAAGTTCCATAGTGTGAAAGGCTGTCCACTTCGTCCACAATTTCCAATCATAGTATGTACATTCCATCCTATCCTTTTTCTTTCTTTTGCGATCTTAATCGATCAAATTCCTCAACTATTGTTGAACGACGTGACAATTTCCACCCTTCTACCTCTTTTTGCTCTGAAGTAATTCCCACTATAACATTCCTTTACACATTCTCTACTTTTAACATTTAGTTACCTACACCATGGCCACCCTTAATTCTTGTCTAGCTGCCCCAATACATTTAATCACTTAATTCCACCACCATTTCTTCTTGTCCACTTCCCCCACTTTTATGCTGCTCCCTGTTTTGTGTACCTTCATTTCAATACAAATGACTGATTCACAATAACGAGAGTTTTAACATTTTCCAGTCGTTGCGCCTTATTTTCACGGCCACTTTCATTCTTTACATTCTTTACCAAAATCTTCTGGTCCAAGGGCTACCATTAGCTCCTTGATCTTAATTAAACGACTAATTTCCAATGTCTTCACATCATCCTTCTTATCAACATTATAATGATCGTCCACCGGCTCCTGTCCGCTTTTCTTCATCCTCTTCATCTTCTTCGTCTACATTGGCCACGCCGAGAGTGCATCCAAGTATCTACGAGTCAGTGGCAATTCATGCAAAGGTTGAGGCTTCAGAAACAGGTCTCTTTGGATTTGGAACTAGTGACAAGAAAAAATCAAAGAAGAATAAAAACACCTTTGGAAAGAGTATTTTTCTCTAATCTGATAGATTTATGTTTTAAAATATTTACAGAGAATAAAGAAAAGGAAAAAATGATCGATAAACCTATCATTTCTTTGCCTTCTGATTTTCAGCACACGGTAATTCTAACATTTTCTGGATTTTCAAAAAAGCAGTTCATTTCGAAAGTTTTTTAATATTTTTTTTAGGTTCACGTTCGGTATGATCCCGAGACTGGCGAATTTACCGGAATGCCCAAGAGCTGGGAGTTACTTTTACAACAAAGCCAGATTAGCAAACAAGAACAACAACAAAACCCTCAGGCAGTTCTTAATGCCTTGAAATATTTTACTCGTGGTGAAGGAGGTGGCCAAAAATGGTTACAGCCCAGTCATTCTTCATATGACTCCTCTCCACTTCATTCAATTTTCGAACATCAAGTATCGCTTCAATCTAATGGATCGCAAGAACAACAGTCTGCACATGGTGGAAATAAACATCTGGCCCATACACTTAGTTATTGTACTGGATCATTGCCTCTTTCGCCTAAACGCAATGGTTCGTTGCCTTCTGGTGGCCAAGGTTACTAGAATAAAACAAAAATTTATAATTATTATTTTTTAGATCATTGGAAGGTAGAAGAAGCAGGAAGAGGACAAATGTCTGAATCGGCCACAACTCGGAGCAGTATGCCACCAGTAATTTTTATAAATATTTTTAAATTTATTGATAAAATGGTAGGGGTATTCTCCTCCCTCTGCCCCACATGAGAATGAATCCGATGGAAATGATAAAGGTGATGACAAACCGCCACCTCCAATTCCGGAAAGGCCTCAAAAAACCTTGTCAATTTATACAAAGCCACGAGAAGAGGAGGAAGAAGCGGCAGATGCTCGTCGTGATCCTTCAAATTATTTAATTCCAAATGGCCAATTTGGGAGAAGAAATGCTGGGCCAAGACGACGCCCTACAGATGCCGAAGTGCTTGTTAAACTCAAAGCAGTTATTTTATTTATTTTCTTAAAAGATCGAAAAACTTTCTTTCTTAGATTGTGAGCATTGGAAATCCTGATAGAAAATACCAAAAACAAGAGAAAATTGGGTCTGGAGCTTCTGGTTCTGTTTTTACAGCTATTGAAGTAAATACTGGAGCAGAAGGTAAGAAACAATTTTAAAAATAAATTTGTTTTATTTTTAGTAGCTATAAAACAAATGAATTTGAGTCAACAACCAAAGAAAGAATTAATTATTAACGAAATTCTAGTGATGCGAGAAAATAAGTTTGTTCTTAAATTTTGTCTTTTTATTGTTGCTCTTTAATTTTAATATAAATTTTCATTTTTTTAGACATCCAAATATTGTAAATTATTTGGACTCCTATTTGGTTGGTGGTGACCTTTGGGTTGTTATGGAATATTTGGCAGGTGGTTCTCTCACCGATGTGGTTTGTCTTTAATTCATTTTATAATTAAATTAATATTCTTTCTAAAGGTAACAGAATGTCAGATGGAAGAGGGAATGATTGCGGCTGTTTGTCGTGAAGTACTCCAAGCGTTAGAATTTCTCCATTCTCGTCATGTCATCCATCGAGATATAAAATCTGATAATATTTTACTTGGAATGGATGGTTCAGTTAAACTTACTGATTTTGGATTTTGTGCTCAAATTTCTCCAGAACAAAATAAACGAACAACACTTGTTGGAACGCCTTATTGGATGGTTATTTCCTTTTTTAGGTTTTAATAATATTTTAATTTTAGGCTCCAGAAGTTGTATCTCGTCAACAATATGGTCCAAAAGTTGATATTTGGTCACTTGGAATTATGGCAATTGAAATGGTGGAAGGAGAACCACCTTATTTGAATGAAAATCCTCTTAAAGCTATTTATTTGGTTAGTTTAGTTAAACCTTTGATTTACTTTTTTTCCAAAATAATTATTAATTAATTTCTAAAATTTTCAGATTGCAGCTAATGGACGTCCGGATTTTCCAAGTCGTGAACAAATCTCACCCCTTTTCCGTGATTTTATTGATGCTTCATTAGAAGTAATTCTAATTTTACTTTCGAAAAATTCTTTTTACCGAAATTTTTGAGAGCTGTTTTCTAATTTTTAATTTGAAGGAAGAGAGTACTTCCAGAAAGAACCCAAAAGTTTAAAATGATGTTTAATATTCCAAATATTGGGGAATATTTTAATTAAAATATTCTTTTTTAAGGTTGATGTAAATTCGCGTCTCTCTGCTAAGGAGCTATTACGACATAATTTCTTAAAATGTGCCAAACCTCTAAATGGATTGCATTATTTAATCGAAGCAGCAAAACGTTCAATAGCAAATAATGTTGGTTAAAAATTTTTAAAATTGTTTTAACCCTTTAAATTGTTTGTATTTTTGGAAACGATTTATTTAACCATTTTAATCCAAAAATCATCGAATTCCTTGTAATTTAAAATCTTTTATTTTTTTCCTAACATTTTCGGGTCCTTTTACACATTCATCGACATCCGCCTTTAATTTTTGTCTTCTCAAACTTTTTTTCAATTATAGAATTTATCAAGAATTTCAAAAAAATCTACTTCCCCTTAATATCTCACCTATATATAAATAATACATTTAAATGTTCCTTTATTTGCATTTTGCTCATTCCTTACCAATTCTAAAAAATGTTTTTCATCCAATTTACTTAAAAAATATTTTAAAATTTATACTTAATTTTTTTGTTTTAAATAAATAAATGATAATTTTTTATAATTTTTAATTAATTATTTAAGATTAAAGATGTGTAAAATCAAAATCGAATTACAAATTCCTTTCCTTTTCCTCAAATTAATTATTGCTAGATTGAAAGTTATTTTTAGTTCTAGTTATTTCCAATCCCAAGTGCAAACAGATTTGCGTCCATTTATTTACTTTTGGTCACTTCCTGTTCCTTCAATTTTTAATGCTTTAACGATCGTTTTTCTCAATTTTAAATGTACTTTTGGGTTTTTATGTTTATTTACGGCGATTTGGCATTAACTTTGAAGACAAATCAACCAATTCAGACATTTTCTGGTATTCATTACATATATAAATGATTAGAAAATATATTTTGTTAAAAATATAATCTCCAGCTAGTTTTCAACAGACATTGCTTATACAATTAATTGGATCTTCAAACTACCCTGAACATGAAATAAGTGGACTTTCACAGTTGGATAAAAGGGCGAGTGAGCCAAGTGGAAAGAATAAGTAGGTATATTACTGTTAATTGAAAAATTAATTGTATGAGGGGTTGGGCAATTCTTATTAATTCTACTGAAGAATTAAAAACAGAAAATCTCATCGCCTGTCACAATCATGTAAACGTCTCAGTGAGGCCCAAAAATATGATCGTTTAGAAGCAATTGGTGGTAGAAATCAACAATTTACTGCCAATTCTCCAACTGAAGCGGCTAAAAATTTTCCCTCACTTCTTCCAAATCCAATTGAAGAGAAAGATGAGGAAATTACTTTATTAATGAACCAAAATGATGATCCCCAATATTTAGAAGATGAAATTATAAAATTAAAAAAATGTGATAGTCGATGCCAAGAAATTAAGAAAAAATTAGAAAAAGCTCTTAATGATATTGGAGAATGGGATTGGTATGATCAATTGAATGATTCTCCTGAATTGTTAGAAGAAATACCAGAAATTGGGCGAAAGAAAAGAAAGGGATGCATTTTAGGTTTAAATAAAAAATAATATTTTAAAAAATATATTTAAAGAAAAATTTCTTCCTGTTGGAAATTGTACAGAACATGGATTTGAAGAAGCACAAGGAAGTGAAAAATTATGTACAGCATGTCAAGGAATTTTTCTTTTAAATAGGTTAATTAATTAAATAAAAAAAAATATTTTTAGTTAGAAATTGTTTTCCATTATTTGTTAATTCTGTTGTTTGTGGTCGAAATGAAAAAGAATGTATTTATGATAGAATGTCTGGAGCAGGTGGGAAATAATTTTAATTTTTTAATTTTTTATATATAAAGCACAGGGAAAATGTCGTCCAAAAATGCTTAGTTTTAAAGTAAAAAAATAATAATTTTTTATTAATTAAAATAAATTCCATGTGATGTTTAATTATGGAACATCAGAATGTGAGAGATGGGGATTTGAATATTTGGAAGTACCTGTTGCTTGTGAATGTTATCTTAGTAAAGTAAAAATATAAAAATTAATTTTAATTAAAATTTTTTAAAAGCGTTCTGTTTGGTTAGAGGCTGTTCCACCAATTGATGACCATTAAATAAATTTAAAAAAATATTTTTATACTTATATTAGTAAAATAAGAATTTAATGTATATTATATTTTGAATAGAAAAATGATGAAAGAATTGACCCGATTAAGGAGAATTTTTACAAAATAATGGGGGATTAGGGATGTGTACAATAACTGCTAAAATTATCTTAATTTAGAATTAATCTTGAAAAGAAACGAGAAATAACTGTTACACATCCCGATTTAGAATTAAAATTGCTATTAAAATTTTAATTTTAAAACCATATCTAAGGGTAAGGTCCATCAAAATCCATTAGCACCAATTTGGTATCTTCTGTTCCATTTCTTGAACCAACTGCACAAACAAGCATTGTAGGTGTTGCTTTCATTCTAATAAAAAAAATTAAAAAAATCTATAATATTCAAATACCTCCAAACACAACCTCCAGCACCACTTGAAGGCAATTTAATTAAATCACAAATAAAACTTCCTAAAAATAGAAAAATTAAAAGAAAATTATTTTTAGTCCATTTATTAAAATTAATGGGTTAAAAACACCTACTAGTAAAAAAGTCTAATGCACATATATCATCCCCAAAATATTATTTTCAATCAAAAATCACTTTTCTTACTATTTTTATTTATTTTCCTTTTTTTTAACAACCTTCTTCAATATCCCATAATTTTACAGTTCCATCATCTCCACTTGTAGCAATCATTCCATTATCAAGAAATCTAAATCCTGTCACGGCTGAAGCATGTTTATTTGGTCCAGCAAGTGTGTGAATACACGTCCCATCCAGAATATTCCAAACCTAAAAATGTTAAAATAAAAAACATTTATAAATCCCTTCGTAATCATTTTGAGTTGGATTAAAAGATTACCTTAATTGTAGAATCAGCATTAGCCGAAACTAATTTATTTCCACGTAATTTCATTCCAGAAGTTAAAGATTGATGTCCAACAAGTGTTTGACTTTTAAAAAAATATTAAAAAAGAAATTCCTCTTTTAACTTACAGACATTCTCCTGTTTTTACATTCCAAACTCTAATTGTTGTATCAAGAGAACCAGAAATTACCAAATTTCGTTCTTTAACAAACTAAAAAATAAATATTTTTCTAAATTAAAAATTAATTTAAATAAATACATGTAATGAATAAACTCTGTGTGTATGTCCCTCCAAAACATGTTCTAAAGTCCCATTTTCAGCATTCCACACATGTATTTTATGATCATAACCACCAGAAATAATTGAAGAACCAGCAAATTTAACACATCTAACTGCTGCTAAATGGCCAATAAATGGACGAATACAACGACCTTCTTCGATATTCCACATTCTAATTGTACAATCACGAGAACCTGTTACCAAACTAAAATTGAAAGATTTTTAAATGGACGGAATTTAGGAATTCTTTAATTAGTTGGTTTTAAAGTTGGTAATCGATTTTTCTTTTTTTCTACCCACTTAAACAAAGCATTAAAATATCTGTTTCAAGATTCCAAACGAGTTAAAATAAATCAATAATTCGAAAAAATAATATTGATCATGGGAGGACTAAATCATCAATTAAATGAATTCTCTTAATTCCCTCATGGTTACTTCCTTTTTCGTTTTTGTAATATAAAAACTTGATTTGTTTATTAAATTTAAAGACCTGGAACATTGAAAACAAAATCGATTACCAACTTTTAAACCAACTAATAAAAAACTCATAATATTATTTAAATTTAACAAAATATTTAATTTTTTACATATTTCCACATAAAGACATGCATCTAACAGTACTAGAATGTCCATTTAAACAACGCATTAAAACACCTGTTTCAACATTCCAAACACGAACTAAATACAAAAATATATTAATTATAAAAAATAAAAAAACCAGTTCTATCAGTTGAACCACTAATAGCAATTTTTCCATCCTCAGATAATTGAAGTGCCCAAACACCCCCCGTATGTCCAGTTAATACTTGAGTACACTCTCCTGTCCCTACAAACCAAACTCTTAAAGTACAATCATCAGAACCAGTTACAAGACGATCACCACGTAATTTTAAACAAGTTATAACCTAAAAAAATTAAATTTAAAAATAAATTCTTTTTACATGTTCGTCGTGTCCTCTTAAATGACAAATTGCATTTGGACGTCTAAAACGCCAATTATTTGAAATATGTTGATTTCTTAAATAAATTGCTTTCCATTTAGATCTTTCTAAACAACTTGGTAAATTTAATTTTGAAAAATTTAAAAAAGATGAAGGTGATTGAAAAAATGATGATTTGCAAAAAGATGAAGACATTTTTGACGAAAAAGATAAATCTCCATCAAAATAATATGGAGACTCTTGTGGAGAATCAATTAGTCCGGCAGAAAATAATGCCCAATTTTCTCTTCTAGCAAGACTTAAAAAATATTTTTAAAAAGAAAAATATTAAAAAAAAACTTTGGAGGAAAAATTTCTTTAATATTATATTGAAGACATTTTCTAATCCAAAGAATGTGATCCTCAGCAAGATGACGCCATGTACGTGATATACTTGCGGCAAGCACCAAATCTTTAGGAGATAAGTAGCTAAGAATTTTGAATGAAAGCTGAAAAAAAAATAATTTTATTTAAGTTTTAAAAGTCTAAAATTATAAAATAAAATTATTAAAACCTCTTTTGGAAGAAGACTAATAAAATCAATTTGAAAATACGGAGCGATTAAATTATGTAGATGTCTAATTTGATATTGTTTACAAGTTGGAACAAGAGAATTAAGTGCTTCGATTTGAAGAGATTCAGGCATATTCTTTTAAAAATTATAAATTTTTTTCAAACAATTTTTGTTTTATACCTCAAAAATTGATAGCCATTCTTTTATTGTTGGATCAATTTTGAATTTAGTTCTAAATAAATTTTTTTTATTCATCAATATTTTTAAACAAATATTAAACCTCTCAAAGTGAACAAATTTTTTCTTTGAATCAGCAATCATTTGAATTCGAATCTTTGCTATATCATTATTTCTTTTCTAAAAATAAAAATTAAGATTTATAATTAATAAATAAAAACTCGTTGATTTTGGTGTAATGTATTCTTCTTAAAGATCTCTTCACTCATAAAATCAAAAGAATGATTACTAATAAATATTTAGTAAGTTCTGCAAAATCAGTGAAGCCCAATAGCCTCAGGGGATTGCGCTAATATTCCAGTTTTAAAATTTGCTTAAAAATAGTTTGGCTAAAAGTTCCATTTTTAAAAAAGAACATGCCACTTTGTCGCCTGAATTTTGTCGATCTCCCCGTCAATATCGGCGATCTCCCCGTCGTTATCTCCAAGTATTTTTTCAGACATTTTATTGGCTGGTGTTATTTAAATTTTTAATTTTTAGAATTTTAAAGTTAGCAATGTCAGAATATTCCGAGCCACTTCCAGAACCAGGCAAAATTTATCCTTCTTTATGTCCACAATTTGGGTTTGTTTCTATAATACTAATTTATAATACGACAAAATTATAGAGGACCAAATGCAAAGAAACTTGACAAGAATGATATTCTCGAGTTTAACCGTCTTTGCGCTGAAAATAAATGGGACATGGTTTTTTCACAATATAATAATAAATATATTTTCTCAAATTTTAGCTTAATAACATTCCACGTTCTTTTTGGTTAATGAATGCTAAAGATAGAGAAATTGCTTACCGAATTTGGTATAAAATGGTTTGTCTTATTTTTTTAAATTTTATTTTAATTTTTTAGGATGTTCGTATTCCTTATATTGAAGCAAAGCTCTTCCCAGTACTTCACAAGTGGCCTCGAGCTATTCCATATCTTATGCTTAATCGTCTTATTTTTGCGGCTTCGATGTTTTTTATAATCCCGAAAGTCTACGAATGGACTGTTCCGGCTCGTTATCGCTGCAAATATAATCCAAATGTTTGAAGATAATCTTATAAAATGATCTAGGACTTTTCTTCTATTTAAATCTGTTGATAAATGCTTTCGATGTATTTTATTAATTTAATTATCTTTTTGTTAATTTTACAATTTATATACCACATTTCATTTTATAATTTTACATTTTTGATATTTTTCAAGAAATGTTGGCTGCCGAAGACATTGACCCTTTAAGTAATGATGACACAAATGGTCAACAAGAGATATTTTCTGAAATAATTTCTAACGATACACCTGACACAAATGGAGAACAAAAGGTATAAATTCTTCGTAATTCAATTTTAAATGTTAATTGTAATGTATATATTTTTTAATTTTTCTTAGGAGGCGACAAATGATAATGGTTCTGTATTGGATGGTGAACTTCAAGTTGATATTTCTGATGCTCTATCTGAACGTAACAAAGTCAAATATACAGTTCATACAAAGACGACATTCCCTGAGTTTTCAAAATCTGAAATTTCCGTCGTTAGAGAGCATGATGAATTTATTTGGCTTCACACGTGTTTGGAAGACTGCGAAGAATATGCTGGATTTATTGTAATTTTTAAATTTATTTCTAGATCAATTATATTTTAATTTAGATTCCACCAGCACCTCCCAGACCAGATTTTGATTCCTCTCGAGAAAAGCTTCAAAAACTTGGCGAAAGTGAAGCTACAATGACTAAAGATGAATTTTCTAAGATGAAGCAGGAACTTGAACAGTTTATTTTAAATTTAAAAAATTATTTGAAAAATTATATTTCAAGAGAATATTTGGCACTTTTTAAGAAGACCGTTGCAATGCATGAATTTTTCTTATGTCGACTAGCAGCGCATCCAGTTTTTCGTAAAGACTCGAATTTTAGAATATTTTTGGAATACGAAAATGACGTAAATTACCATTGGAGTTTTTATTGATTTCTAAAAAATTTTTTAAGCTTTCTGTGCGTGGTAGAAATAAGAAAGAAGTGTTCGGTTCATTTTTTAAACGTTTTACTCAGACTGCGGATGAAGTGCTACTTTCTGGACAGGTAAATTTGGTTTTTTTACTAAACAAAATCACAGCCATGAACATCTTTCAATTCTATTCACAAATATTTTCTTTAAATTTCCTGCTTATATTACCAATAAAATATTTTTTAAATAAACTTTGCCCTTTACAAAAATAATTTAAATAAAAAATTACAGAAAGACGTTGACGATTTCTTTGAATGTGAAAAGAATTATATGCTTGAATATTCTACACACATTAAAGAGGCAATGATTAGATCTGATAAAGTGTGTCGGCTTAGACAAAGTATGTTATTTTTATTTTTTTTTAAATTAAATTTATTTCCTATTTTTATTTTCTAAAAATTAATTTTGTTAATCATATTTAAAAATACTAATTTGTCATTTACTTTTCGCGCGTTCTATTTTTGGCTGGGAAATTAGCTATATAATCAATAGTTTATAGACAACTCTTTTTCTTGTGTTCCTTTTTCCTCTCCGTTCGATCATCTTTTTTTTTGTTTCCTCTTTGCTCTTTCCGTTTAAAAATGAAGAAAAAAATTTTTTCGGAAATGATTGGTAAACTGGAAATTGTATGTGTAAATTGTATATATTTACTGAGAAAATAAAAATATATATTTTTTAGCTGTCTACGCAAATGATTTTTAGTTTTATTAATTAAAATAATTCTATAAATAAATATATTAATTTTGATAAATAGTACAGATGTTGCTGATTCTTACACAAGAATTGCACATGGATTGGAGAAATTCGGACAATTGGAGGGAGTTGGAGGTGAAAAGGAATTTGGACCTTTTCTTATTAGAACTACTGAATTATTTGAAAAAATGAAGAAAGCAGAGTCTCGCGTTGGAACTGATGAGGAATTGAAGGAGGCGGACACTTTCCGCTATTTTGTGCGTGAATCTCAGGCAGCGATGGTGAGAGGAATTTTTTAAATATTTTTCTCATTTTTCTTTCTCCCAATTTTCTTATTTTTTCTTATTTTTGTGTAGAGTTTAAAATGGTTCGTCTTGATTAATTCACATGCATTTTATGTGTATTTTTGTATAATTTTATTTTCTTACAATCAGAATTTTTCTCATAATTTTTACTATTCTATAGTAATTAAAAATTTTTTAGGATCTTCTTTATCGTCGTCGTCGTTGTTTAGCCAATTATGAAGCGGCCAACAAAAATTTAGAAAGATGCCGTGCCCGAAATCGTGATATTCAAAAGGCAGAAAAAGAGCAGGAAGAGGCCTGTAAAAAATTTGAGGATATTAGCAAATTGGCAAAAACTGAATTGTCACAACTTAGAAATACTCGAATTTCAGCATTCAAAAGGAATTTAGCTGATTTGGCTGATCTTGAAATTAAACAATCAAATGTTTGTTTTAAATATTTAAAGACTTTTTGAAATAATATTTCTTTAAGGCTAAAATTTTCCTTCTTCAAAATGCACTTCGATCGCTTAAATCTTCTACAAGTGAAGAGAAGGGACATTCAACCCCTGCCGTTTAAACAACGACTGAGTGCATAAATTTATTATTTTTATATTTATTTTAACTTTATGGCTATTCTCTACTACGACATGCCTATTTTTATTAAAATGGAAAATTCCATTTTATTTTTAAAAATTCCATATTATTTTCTCTCTCTTTACAGACTTAAATGAATTTGTTATATTTTAAAGAAGTTTATTTTTAAAAAAATTTTCAAGATCTTACCCATCCTTTCATTTTTCATTTAAATGTGATTAACAAGAATTTTAAAGGAAATATTCTTCCAAAATTATTTCTTATATTTGAAAAGATAATATAGCGATATCCGGTAGGGGTTATACCTGTGCTGGTTTTAATCTGTTGTCAGGATTTATTTATGCTTTATTATTCAGTTCCACATTTTTAAGTATAACAAAAATCACATTTTCTAAAAATAATTGCATTATATATTTTTTATCATCTTCAAATCTTCCTTTGCCAAAATAAAAATACAAATTTTTGTAAATTAATTTTTACATGGTTTTGTCACAAAAATTAAAATATAATCCCCATATATATTCTAAAAATATAAATTATTTACATAATTTTGCATAAAATTGTTTTGATTTATTTGTCTAAAATATAATAAATTGCTTAAATACATTAAATATTTTTTATAGATTTTTAAATATATTTAATTTTTTGATTTTATAGTTAAACATTTTTCTAAATGGCCCTTGACTCAGCACATTGGCCTGGTAATAAAGATGTAAAAACTTTTCTTTTTTCCCTTTATTATATTTAAATATTTAAAGGATTATGTTTTGCAAGATGCTATAGGTGTTGGAGCAACAGCGACCGTTTATAGAGTACGTGGGTTTTTTTAAAATTATTTTACTTGAATTACGTGAGTAGCTCGTTACAATTTTTGATTTCCGTTCTGATTTTTGATTTTTAAAATTTCTTTGCTGGTCTTTGTGAAATGAATAATTAAAAAATTTATTTTTGTTTAAAGATTTTTAAAATCTTTTTAATTAAGGCACTTTGTAAGCCGAAAAATGAACTTTGTGCCATAAAATGTATAAACCTTGAAAAATGCCAAACATCCGTTGATGAACTTTCACATGAAATTCAAGCAATGTCTTTATGTTCACATCCAAATGTTGTCAATTATTATACTTCTTTTGTTAGTTTTTTTATTTATTTTAAATTCTTAAAATAAATTTTAAGGTTGTTGGTGAGGAACTTTGGGTAGTTATGCGTCTTCTTAGTTGTGGGTCTATGTTGGATATTTTGAAAAGAAAAATTAAGGTTTTTAAAATAATTTAAATGAAAATATTATTTTTTTAATTAAAAGGCTATGGGAAAAGACAACGCTGCTTATGGTGTTTTGGATGAAGTTACAATTGCTACAGTTCTCAAAGAAGTGCTTAGGGGACTTGAATATTTTCATAATTCTGGACAAATTCATAGAGATATTAAAGCTGGTAAATTGAATATTTAAAAAAAAATTTTTAATTAAAAAATATTTTTATTTTAGGTAATATTTTGTTAGCAAGTGATGGAACTGTTCAAATTGCTGATTTTGGTGTTTCTGGTTGGTTGGCTGCTAGTGGAGGGGATTTATCTAGACAAGTGAATATTTTCTTATTATAAATTCATATGAAAAATATAGAAAGTTCGGCATACTTTTGTTGGAACGCCATGTTGGATGGCACCAGAAGTAATGGAACAAGTAGCCGGTTAATTAAAACATTTATAAAAATGGAATATATTTTTTAGGTTATGATTTCAAAGCAGATATTTGGAGTTTTGGTATTCTTTGTATCGAACTTGCCACAGGAACAGCTCCATATCATCGTTATCCTCCAATGAAAGTTCTTATGCTTACTCTTCAAAATGACCCTCCAACTTTGGAGACAAATGCAGAACGAAAGGATCAGTACAAAGCGTGAGTTATTTTATAATTTTTTTAACAGTTTTAGCTTAAAAATAGAGATGAAAATACTTAATTGTTTTTATCTATATTTATAATTTTTTAAAGTTATGGAAAGAGCTTTCGTACTATGATAAAGGACTGCCTCCAAAAGGATCCAACAAAAAGACCAAATGCTTCTGAATTACTTAAATATTCTTTTTGCAAAAAAGCTAAAGATAAGAATTGGTTAGTTCATTCACTTATTGAAAATATTGGTGCTGCACCCATACTTCCAACATTACCAAAGAAAGTTCAAAGTGGAAAATTGAAAAAAGATAAAGATGGAAATTGGGAATTTGAATATGACACTCCAGGAAATGAAGATTCTGATGGATCGTCTGGAGAACATTCTGAAAATGACAATGCAACCCTTCGGCCAACCAGAAATGTTGATAGACCAGGGGTTTCTGAAGGTTCAACAATTGCTCCAAAAACGTTAAATCTTGTAAGAGAAGTTTATTTTAATCAAAATTTAAATTTTTTTAATTTTTGGGTCCTTCGTGTGCGTAATCAACAAAGGGAATTAAATGACATTAAATTTGACTATTCACCAAGTACTGACTCCGTGGATGGGTATTTTTAAAAATAAATTAATTTTTACAATAAAAATTTTTTAAAGCATTGCCCACGAACTTGTGACAGCCGAATTGATTGACGGTCATGATTTGGTTGTGGTTGCTGCTAATCTTCAAAAACTTATTGATGCAGCTCAAAATAGAGTAGAAAGGAGAACGATTACTTTTGCATTAAATTCCGGTGTTGCAACAAATGAAATCCCGGATGAGCGCTCATTAACAGGATTCGCTCAACTTTCTCTAGTTGAGTAGAGAAAACAAAATTATATTTAAATTGACATCTTTATTCGAAATATTTTTTGGACATTTATGTTTTATTTTTAATACATTCTACTGTTCCTATCTTGAATTTTATTTAAAGATTATTGTTTTTAAATTAATGACTTAGAAAGGGTTCAATTATCTGTTGGGTCTCTCAACGAGCATTTCATTATTTAACCCCTAACTATTTCAGAACTACAACTGAAAACTTTTTCAAAGTAGGGATAGTAATGTATTGTATATTTTACGTAAATTCTACTTCCGCCATATGCACTTACAATAAATCGTAAAATATCAAATGTTCCTGCCGACAGCTTATTAGTCGAAATTTCAGCCGAAAATAAATTCTCAGAAAAACCAAAATTTCAATTAGAATAAAGTCAAAAACAAAATTTCGACTAACTTCACCCCCCGCGTATTCTTCATTCCCTCTGACTAAAATGTTAAGAACTTATCCCTTCATACTATTTACAATTAAAATCTCTCTTTTCTCAAATCTTTCGCTAAATCCATAATTTAATTTTCATTTGTCTAAAAATATAAGCTGACGTTATTTTTTGCCTTATAGTTAATTAATTATTATTTGTTTCCTTCCTATCTATTTCTACTATTCTGTTTAAATTCTTTAACATAAAATGTAATTTAACAAAATATTTTATAAAATGACATGTAAATTATGTTTTCGGGAATTAATATTTAAACGAGTATTTTCTGGCAGTTTTCATACCAATATTTTTTTATCTCAAATAAATTTATAAAAATCAATTTTTAACATTGATGGCAGGGGGAAATTCAGCCGAAAATAATGAGAAATAGATTTTCCCAAATTTATTTTAAAGAAGTTAAAAAACCGAATTTAATCCAATCAGATGAACTACAAAACAAATGAACTCAACCAAAGTCATCAAAATAATATTAAAAGATTTAAATCAAAATTTGAAATCCTTATATTTCTTTGAAGATGAAGATCCTGATGGAGCGCCACCTGATGTTGCTGCTTTCTTTTGCTCTTGAGCTTTTCGCTTTCTCTAAAAATTAAATTTATATTCATCTAAAAGAAATATTTTTTTTCAAACATTTTGTTTAGCCGAATGTTCAGCAACCATATCAGAAAAATCTTCTTCATTCTCCATTCTTATACGATTTTGTTTGCGCAATTGTTCCTCGTATTTACGTTCTAAACCACTTTGATCTTCTAATTCCTCAGGTTGTAGAGAAACCTCAACACCTTCATGTGGTTCTGTCATTTTTCGACTCTAAAAATATTTTTAAATTAAAAATAAATAATAAAAACAAACCGCCGCAATATCATAGACCATGCTAGGTGCCATTAGCTGACCACTAATACGTTCCACTTTCTTTTCTTGTAAAACAGTATAGAGAGGTTGTGCAGGAGTATCTGCACCAGTAAGTGTACTTCTAAAAATTTAAATATTTTATTTTAAAAATAAAATCCAAACGTATCGTCAGCGCCAACTCTTTTCTTTCGCAATTCTATTGTAGAGCCAGGTGTTTCTACTCCTGGAATTGTTGTAATACCACTTGGCGTGATGAAACTAAAATTTTCTTAATAAAATATTTTTTGAAAAACTAAAAGACCCTTCTGTTGGTGCAGGTGTTACATATCCTCCCTCAGGTACACCAGTCTTCTGTTGAGTAGTATCCTCATCAAGATCACTATCTTCTTCTTCATCTTCACTTTCCTCTTCATCACTTCCAATTTCTCCCCAATGTCGACGTTCAACACGAGAATCATCATCTAATTCAGATACTTGTGGAATCTTAAATTATCAAATAATTATTTTTCTATAAAGAATAAAAAACAAACATTTAATCCAAAAACATCTCCATAAAGTGGTTTGCCATATTCATCTACAGGTGGTTTTCCCCATCCACCAGCTTTAAAAATAAAATTTAAAAAAAAATTTAATAATTCAAAACCATGATATCCAAAAGCACATCCTTCTGGAATTGGACAATTTAAACCAGGAATTCGAAGATTTGGATAGGAAGGAGGTGGGCCATACCGTTGCATTGCAATTAACCATGGAGGTGGAAATTTACTTGCATTCTATTGAAAAAATAAAATAATTGATATTTTTAAATAAATTATTAATAAAAAAGATTTTACTTTTAATTTTAAATTCCCAAACAAAAAAATCTCTTCCAAATAAAACCTTTACTCTAAATAATTTACCGGTCCAACAGGCATACCCAATGCAATTCTTAATTCATCAGAAAGTTGTCCAGGTTTCTTTTCTCTCATTTGTGCTTCCAATTCTTTTCCTTCATAATATAATTCACCCATTTTTGTCATTTGTGGTTTTGTTTGCCATTTAAAAAAAGCATCATGTAATTTTTGATAATCAATATCAATTCTTCCCAATTTTGGTCGAGTTTTTTCACGCATTTTTCCTTTTAAAGACTGATTCTCTTCTTTTTCCCACATTGTTTCACGCATTTCCATTATTCCAGTTCTTTTAATAAAATCAGGTAATTCAAATGGAGGGCGTTCAAATCCACGTTTTCCAGCCAAATATTTACGTTTTGCATTCCAATGACGAGGTACCGGAACTGTATTTCGATAAGCCTTTAATTCAACTAAAAGGAATGGATCTCTAGATGTAACATCAGCCCATTCAACAACATCTGCACGAGGTGTACTCTAAAAATGTTTGAAAAAAAAAGAAATATGTATTTAATTAAAAAAAGAATTTTATGTTAAAGTAAAGTCTCAATTTTAGGTGTGTAGTAGATAAAAAGGAGGGATTCTGACAAGAAAATTTAACTGATTGTCAGAATGACTTATTTGTATACCTTTTAAATTTTAAAATTTAAAATAACATACAGCTTTAAGATCAGCCATTGAAGGTTGTAATGAAATCCTTAACTTTTTACGACTCAATTTCAATGCTTCTCCTGATTCTTCAGCTTCTTTCTATAAAAATTTTAAAATTAATTTTTATTTAATTTAATTTAAATAAACAAACTCGACGCTGTTTAAGTTCTTCTTGAAGAATTTGTTCTGAAACAGCTGCTCTGCTAAGTGTATCTTGTACAACATCTGAACGGATTTGTCTGCTTTGTTCTTCTCTTTTTAATTCATCTTCAGTTTTAATCTAGATAAAAAAAATATTTTATTTTTTAGTTCATAAAATAATAATTATTATATTCAGAGAAAGTGATTTTCTAAAATTAAATTTTATGGAAAAGTAAAATAGATAAGATTAAAGTTTTAAAAAACCTTAAAAGCATTGAAGACTTTAGCAAAATATTGAAAATTTGGGTCTTTATCATCCAAATCAGGCAATTCATTAATATATTCAATTTGTATATTATCATCAATAATTGCAGTTTTGTCTTTTTCTAATATTTCTTTGACTTCCTCAGGTTCAGCTTTAACTTCATCTTCTATTGATGGAATTATTGGTTCAATTTTTTCTTTTTCCTCAATTGGATCTATAAAAAAATAAATTTAAATAATTGAATTTCTATAAATTAAAACCTTTAACATTTTGTATTATTGGTTCAATTTCATCATCTTCTTCTTCTATACTAATAATTTTATTTGGAATTAATTGTTTATTAGACTTTTTAGATTCTTTTTTCTTTTTGTTTTTACGTCTTCTGCGTTCAATCTCCTTAAATTTAAAATTATTTTATATTTATTTTGATGGAAAATATTTTTATGTTTTAACCCAGATTAAACCCAGAAAAAACTAAAAGGAATTTAAAATCTTTAGAAAATGATAAAAACAAACCTTAAGTTCCTTTGCAGAATATTGAATT
Source organism: Meloidogyne hapla (assembly GCA_000172435.1). Taxonomy (NCBI): domain Eukaryota; kingdom Metazoa; phylum Nematoda; class Chromadorea; order Rhabditida; family Meloidogynidae; genus Meloidogyne; species Meloidogyne hapla. The sequence continues at coordinate 24,957 of ABLG01000953.1, read as the reverse complement.
TCTTCCTCAGAACTTGACATTTAAAGTTGGAAAATTTTACTCTAAAATAAAATGAATTAAAACATTAAATTGAAGATAAAATAATTAAAAAATCAGATTACAAAAAATTCTAATACTACATAATTGCAAATTTCCTAAATTTTCTCATGGACTATTCAACGCTGATTCTCCTTTCATTGCCAATACTGTAATAACTACAGAGCATGTCATTAGAGTTCCCACGTTAGAGTGCCCACGTTAGAGGGCGTGCACGTTAGAGTGCCCACGTTAGAGTGCCCCTTGTACATCACTAGAGTGCCAGAAAAAATATTTTTTTAATTTTTGCAAAATCGTTGCAAAAAATCTATAATGAGTTGGGGATTTGAATGAATTTGTGCCGAACATGTCCAGAACGAAGTTGCCGTTTAATCTACCATGTCGAACACGTTCGACATGTCCAAAAAGAAGTTGCCGACCTTTCTACTGTGCCGAACATGTCCAACACAATGTCTCCCATCTACTGTGCCGAACACCTCCAGAACGAAGTTGTCGAGTCTGAACACGTTTACACGTGGTTCTGGCCTATTGCATGGCCTTTTTATAATCAATTTCCAAAAGAATTGGAAAAGTAAACTCTAACGTGAGCACTCTAACGTGGGCACTCTAATGACGTGTACCGTAATAAATAACATTAGAAGGCGCGTCCTTAGTCCCACTAGAATTCATAGGATTTTCTTCATAGTCTGTACGCTGATCCACCTATAAAAAGAAAATTTTGTAACTTTCCCATTATTTCTTCAACTCGAACGACAACTGCTTCTCACCTTTGTGTATGTTTTATTTTAATTTTAACAGTTTTGTTTATTTGTAGGATTTTTTTTGTTTTAGCCATGCTGTTAGCTCAGGACTCAGCCGTGCATGTTATGCTCTTCAATATTCTGTTGGTGGCACTCCTGCTAGTATCTGTCACGACGTTTTCGCTTACAGCGCAATGCTGCAAGAAGAAGAAGGATAAAAAGAAGAAGGGAGGAGGAAATCATAAAACTGAACCACCGCTACCACCGCCAGAAGCAACACCACCCGCAGAAGACAAGAAGCCTGGAGAGGAAGGGGATAAAAAGAAAAAGGGTGCTGCTAGTAAAAAGGAAAAAGGCAAGGGGGCAGCTGAAAAAGGCAAGGAAGACGGGAAGGCAGCAAAGGCTCTTGTGACTGCAATGGCGCCAACTGCGCCGCCAACAACTCCGGCCGATCCAATGAAGACCATGTTCAATGCGCAAACGATGCAGCAAACGATGCAGCAATTGCAAAATGCCCATCCAGGAATGATCCCTGTTGTTCTTCCACCAACGGTGCCTGGAGGAAGTCCGACAGTCTTCATGATGCCTTCAAAGGACATGCAATCAATGGCGGCACTGACGGCACAACCAGCATTAACTGCTCCTGTTGCTGCAAAGCCATCAGCATCGAAAGCTCCACGTGAGGATTTTTTGGAAGAGAAATTTAAAAATGTAATTTTATTATTTTACAGGAAAGGAGCCATCGTTGTATGAAGCCATTGAGATCTCTAAAAGGAGCATTGGTAAGAAAGAAGACGGCAAGGACAATAACAAAAGTAAAAAAGAAGAGACAAAGCAGGGAATGGCAGGTGTGTTTTTAATAGATTATCTTAAATTATTCTATATTTTTTAGATCAAGGGTCCTATCAAACATTGGCTGACATAGACGCGAATAAGTTGTTCCAGAAGAAGTGATTGCTGCAATAATAGAATTGATGAACAGAGGCATAGCTGCTGAGAAGGATGAAAATTAAAATTAGTGATACCAAACATTAAATTGTATTCAATTAATCCCTTTTCTCTCTCTCTTCTTTGTGTGTTTGTTTTCCCTTAAAATCTAATTAGGGCTAATTAATATCTCACTAAAATCTTGCAATTGTATTTTGCGCCTCTAAAGGATTTGTATTCATCATTGTAACCATATTCATCATTGTAACCATACTTGTTTATATATTATATTTGTACATATCTATTATATAAAGTATGTAAATTATTTTTTGTTCTTCAGTCAGATTTTTTAGTTGATTTCAGAGTCTACATCTCAAACTCTTACAAGTTAATTAATTTAGGAAAATGAAAGAAGGAAAAGAATAAAGTTAATAAATTTCCGTTAGTGCGAAAAGACTTAAGCTGGCCCAGAAGTCGAAAGTTTGAAATAATAAAATTTAAATAAATTTTATAAAATCTAGAAATTGTTATTTTTACACTTGAATACAAAAATGTAAAAAGAAAATAAATTTAAAAAATGAAAGAAAAAGGATAAAATAAACAAAAATAAATCTTTGAATATTAAGAACGACCAGGTTTTTTACTAATTTTTTGTTGATTAGAAGTATTAGATGGACTATTGAACATTGGAAATGTTGAAGGAAGTTGTGGTGATTTATTTTGTTGTTGTCTATTTATTGTTGTTTCTATTGGAGATTGATTATTTTGTCCATTATTATCCCCTCCCCAATTTGTTTTGTAAAGAATTGTTTGACAACGACAATCTTCTGTTTTATCAGAGAAAGGCCTTTTAACAAAAAAATAATTATTAAAATATTTAATAATAACCAAAGTCCATGTTCACATTGCCAAAATGCTTGCATTTGTAATGCCGAATCTTCATCTCCTAATTCACATTGATATTCACGTAAACAACGTTCACATCCAATTAATTTACTTTAAAAAAAAAGAATTATTTTCTAAAAAAAATATTTTTTTACTGGCAAGGACTGGCTTGTACTCTTATTCTGCCTTGTTCTCGTTGTCGACCACATCTTGGACATTGTGCCATATCTACACGAAAATGATCCATTCGATGAATTGTGTGGAATACTGTACTTGTCTTAAATGATATTTTCTTCAAAAAAATATATTTTCATTTAAAAACTTGTTGATATGCAGTTCTTAATTTCATAGCTAATAAATCAGCAAAAACAGCTTCTGGTAGCATTTGACGATGTTTTTCTAATTCCAGAAGAGATAAACGTGCAACAACTGGAAAACAAGCTTCTTGTACTGAACGATGAAAATGATGTTTAAATGACCTTAAAATTAAAAAGAATTATTTTTTTAATTTCCTCTAACCAATTTAACCAACAAAGAGCCATTAATGGAGGTTTACTTTCTACACGTTCTTTAATAAATTTTGTACAACGCATTTCTAACCCTCTAGCAGCAAATCTTTTACAAAGACGCATACAAGTTTCTAATAAATCATCTTAATAAATAAAAATATTTTTTAATACTTTTTTATTTTAAAAGTTTAATTAAATTAACAAAAAAAAATTATTTTATAATTTTTGTTTATAATTTCTAAATAAAAATAATTTAAAAACATAATTTAATTAATTACAACCAATTTAAGTCTCATATATAAAATCTAACCAGAAATGTCCCTGAGCATTGGAGAAGGTACTGTTGTTTCTAAAAACCATTGGAATTGTAATGCTTGGGGTGGATGCCGAAGTGAAGAAACCTTTTTTTGAATATTAAAAAAAAATATTTATTTATTTACTTGAATAAGATATTCATCTTCTCTTAAATGTCTTACTCCTTCCATTGGCAATGCATGACTTTTTAAGAAAAGGGCACGAAAAAAATCACTGGAATGGCTAAGTTGATGTTTACAAACAAGAAAACGAACATCCTTTTTTTTATTTTAATATTTTAATTAAATATTTTGTTTTTTTATTATTTTTACTTCAACTAAAATAGCAGCAGAACATCCTTCTAAACGACATTGTGGTTGTAAATAATCTAATGTTTTTGCCCATTGTTGTTGTTGTTTTTTAGCTGGTGATCTAGATCTACTACCAGAAATTACTTCAGCAGTTTTTTGTCCAAAAGCTTTTCTTGGACTTGAAGATCTATTTCTTTGTTGTTGTGCAGCTATTAATTGTAATGCTGATGGAGACTAAAAATAATTATGAGTCTTTTAAAAGAATAGATTTCAATTTTTTCTATAATTTTTTGTACAATTTACCTCCTCTTCTTCCCCTTCAGTCTTTCCACATCCTATCCTAAATGGTTGTACTTGAGAGGAGGTTGGTCGTTGAGAACTGTCAGTTGCACTTTCTGCATTTGAATAGCAGTTGCGCAACCAAGGAGTTGATGATGGAGAACTTGGCCAAAGTGATGGACTTAATAACTATTAAAAAATAATTTAAAAAGAAATCTTTAAAAATATTTTAAAATTAAATGAAAATTTATTTAAAAACTTTTTAATTTTTTGAATAACCTCTTGTGAGGAAGTGCCGGGATCTTCTCCAGTAGAACACTTTCTTCTAGAAATGCTACTAGGTGAATGTGCCTTATTAGAAGGACGGCAAGGTGGAGAACGCCTTTTGGAGTCTGGTGAAAGTTGTAAAGGTTGGTTGATATGATTAGGCATTTGGTGGGATTGCTAAAAAATTTATTCAAAAATGGTCTGTCATATAAGGATGAGAGATTGGGATAAGAAAGAAATTTGGATACACTAAAGAAATCAAATCTTGATAAATCAAACTAAAATAAGTCGGAGTTAAAATATAACATTCTATATACTTTTATTGAAGGATTCATTGCCCACAAATCTCCTCTATTTTGTCTTCTATTTTTGTCAGGTTGTTGTTGAATTGGTAAATGATTAGGAATTATTGTTGAAGGTCCAGCTAAATAACAACATTCATCTTCTTCACATTCCAAATTAGGAAATGTTTGTTGTTGTTGTTTTTGTTGTTGGCCTTTTTGTGGGGAATTAGACCTCGATTTGGTGATCAATCGACGTAAAAAGTTGGCCATACCTCGTATAGATTTTAAGGAAATGGATAATAATAAGATGGAAGGGATTCTAAAATGATGATTGATGTTGAATATTTGGAGAGTTTTGCGTTTTTCAAAGCTGTTTTTGTTTGAAAGACAAAAAGAAAGGAAAACCCAAAGAGAAAACAAACAAAAAATTGTTCTGCGGGAAAGACTTTTGCTGATTTTATTTTGGAAGGAAAAGAGAAAAAAGAACAATTGCAAATAGCAAAACACTCTCTTTTCAATTCTTTTGTTTTATTTTCTTCCAAAAGTATCAAAACAGTTGGCTATGCCTTCCTGATGATCATCAAGTGAAAGTCGGCACAAAATATATTTTCATTGATTTTTTCTTTGTCTTATTATAATTACTTTTTATCTATTTCTATTGTTTTATTTATTTTCTTTTTCTATACCAATTGCTCTCTACCAAAAATTTGAACTCATTAAAAGAGAAAAGAAAGAAAAAGACTATTAAAAGCTTATATAATTAACCTCAAAGTTTTACCACGTAATCATTATTGATTTGACTAACAAAAATTAAAACTTTCTTTTCAGAGTTAATTAATCCTAGAGGAAATATGGGAGGAAATTAGGAAAAAAATACTTTTTGATTTGATATTTTTAATTCAACTATAGATTTTAATTGAAAAACACTTAAAATTAGATTATATGTTTAAAAATAATCTTCTCATTAAATCAAATTTTACATAAAAAATTAACAGAGAATTTTTTAAAATAAAATAAACCTATTTTTATTTATTTTAACCATTTTAATTTCCTTAACATAGCCATCCATTAATATTCTTCAACAAAATGCAAATCATCAGATTTCTGCCCTAATTTGTTTACCAGAAAACTTCGAGCAAGTATCTTAGCCTAAAATTAAAAAAACTTGAATATTTATTTAAAATTTCAAAAAACCTTTCTATCGGCTTTGTTTTTGGAAAGTCCTTGCAATGCTTTCTTCAATGTAACGAGTGCCTCTTCTTTTTTGTTAGTCATTGCTAAAGTAATACCCAGATATGTCTGATTGGCTGGATATCCTGGCTAAAATTAATTTTTAAATTTTGCAGTGTTTGAATAAATTATTAAAAATTCAGAAAAATTCTTTGAGAAATTAAAAATATATTTTAAATAGAAAATCATTAATAGATTTAAAAATAACAAACTTTCAAATCCTCAGCAATTTTCAAATATTTAAGCGCAGTCTCATTGTTGCCAGCATAGAAGTATTGCACACCTAAATAAATTTATAGAAAGAATAAATTCTAAAAAAATATTTTTACCCAAAAAATGATTTGTAAAAGCATCCTTTGGATCCAATTTCACCGCAGTTTCGAGATGTTTAATAATTTCTTTGCCAGCTTTCTTTACATGTTTATTGTCTTTGTCTACTTGCTTGAGAAGAATAAGAGCAATAGCATACCATTTATGTGCACCTGCTATGTCTTTACTAGAATTTTGAAGAGCTTTATTCAAATGAATTATAGCCTAAAAATTAAAGAAGAATAAATTTAAAAAGATAAATAAATTAATATATACATTTTCTAGCAATTCCTTCCTTTCTTCAATTGCTTTATAAGCAAGTAAATTTGCCTTCTCAACAAAAGCCCGACCCAAACGCCAAGAAATTTCACAATTATTAACATTCTCAACTCTAAAAATTTATTTAATTTTTTAAAAATAAAAAATAAAAACCTTTGTAAAATATCAACAGCATCATCAATAAATGCCGAATCCTCAACAAAAGAGTAAAGACTGAAAAAAAAGATAAAATTATTTAAAAATAATATAAAAATAACCTAAGTTTTTTAACAACATTTTCCAATTTATGAACAGTTTCTTGATACCAACCAGGCTTCTTTTTTAATTCAGAATCTGACCAACTCTGGATTGCATTTCCTTGGTTATTAACTGCAACGGCAGCAGCAGCAAATAAACCAATCCCTGCACTTTTCTTAAATCCATAACCAAACTTTGAATAAGAGAAAATATGTCGAAACATTTTATTTATTTAATAACCTAAATAATGAAAAATAACACGTAAAATTGGGTAGGAGATTTAACGAGATTAATCTTAAACTTTAGAAAAAACTCTTTGTAACTAGAAATTCTTTACACAAAAACATTATAATTTTTCGGTAAAAATTACAAACTAATTCAAAAAAGATATTTTGGCATAATGTTTAATTTGGACAATTCAACCTATAGATTTTTTTTATTTTTAGTGAAAGATTAATTTTTGCAAAAAAAATTCTTTAGAAAAAAATGAGTGGTAGGCAGGAACCGGAATCTTCTGTATCGGTCCAGGCAAACACCAATCTTTTATGTAATGAACAAATAGAAGAACGATCTTCTGATTTATTTAATGAACGAATACCTTCAGTACTTGAATTTCACAGAAAATATTTAGTTTGTTTTTTTTATATTTTTTATTAAAAAAATAATTTTTATTATTATTTAGCTAGACCGACAAAGTACTAAATTTCGTACAGAATTGGATCCTGAAGATGTTAAATTAGTTAATGGTAAATTATTAAAAATATAAATAACTTTTAAATTTATTTATTTTTAAAGGATTGGGTCAATTATCTGCTGATAAATTAATGGATTATGTTAAAGGATTACAAACAAGTGCTGTATCACTTGGGAATGAAGAGGGTTAGTTTTACTAAAAATATATTTAAATAAATACATAAATCTTTTTAGCCTTACAATTTACAAGAGCAAAATTATTAAAAGTTTTTGAGGAATAAATTTTATATTGAAAATTTTTTAAACAGTTTCTCTTGATAATTATTTTAATTTGGATAAAAATTAAATAAATAAATTAATCCTATTTGTTATATTTATTATCCTATTTGTTTAATTTCTAAAATATTTTTTGATTGACTAAAATTATGGTTACAATTAATTGAATTTCTGTTTCTAGCCAATGCAATTTGTAAATAAATTTATTCGTCAATTTTCAAATTTGGCTTCATCTTCTATGTAAATATATTTTATTTAAATGACTTTAACTTCTTTTAAGCAAAAGAACATGTCTTTATGACTTTCACATTCGAAATGGTGCTAAAATGGTTGAATTTGCGGGTTATTTAATGCCTGGTCAATACAATAATCTTTCTGTTGTGGACTCTGTTAAATACACTCGTTCAAATGTTGGAATATTTGATATTTCTCACATGCTTCAGGTTTTTCTTTTAGACTAATTAATAATCATATTTTTAGACCGAGTTGAGAGGAAAAGACAGGTTTTTTTTAAATCTAACTTTTGATTTCTATTTATATTAATGATAGAGAGGAATTTTTGGAGAGTTTGACACCGTCCGATGTTCAAAACATGAAAATGGATACTGGAGCTTTAAGTGTTTTTACTAATTCTGACGGAGGAATAATTGATGATTTGGTAAAAATTAAATAATTAAAAAAAATAAAAAGATTTTAAGATAATTGTAAGAACAAGTGATGATTTTCTATTTTTGGTTACAAATGCTGCTAGAAGGGATGTTGATCTCTTACACATTCAGGTATTCCTGCATTTTACCCAAAATGCAATTAAAAATAGGAAAACTCAAAAATTCTTTAAGAATTTTTTCCTTTGACTGTAAAATCTTATAAAACTCAAAAAATATTTTGAAATATTCCTTCTTTTTTAATTAATTTTATAGGAAAATATTGATAAATTTCACAAACATTCGAAAGATGTTCAATTAAATATTCTCAATGACAGAGCTCTTATTGCTATTCAAGGCATTTTTATAAAATTTATGAAATAATTTTAAATAAAAATAGGCCCTCAAATGGTTAATTTATTACAGCCAGTGACAGATATTAAACTTGAAAAGTTATTTTTTATTCATTCGGCAAAAGGAAAAGTTTGTGGAATTGATGATTGTAGATTAACTAGATGTGGATATACTGGAGAGGATGGTGTTGAGGTTGAAATAAAAATATTTTTCATTTATTTTTTTATAATTTTTTCTAGATATCAGTTAATCAAAATTATGCAGAAAAGCTTTTAGAAAACTTATTAAATTCAAAGACAGCTCAACCAAAATTAGTTGGAATTGCTGCTAGAGATATTTTAAGAATAGAAGCAGGACTTTGCCTTTATGGAAATGAATTAAATGAAGAAATAACACCTATTGAAGCTGGAATTAATTTTGTTATTGGTATGATTTTGGAAAAAATATTTTATTTTTAAATTTTTTAGCTAAACAAAGACGAAGTTCTCTAGGATTTCCTGGGGCACAGAAGATTATAGAGCAAATAAATAAAAAGAATTATATAAAGAAAAGGGTTGGACTTGTGGCAGAAGGAGGAAGAGTACCAAGAGGTATTTTTTATAAAAATAATTTTTAAAATTTTGTTAAAAGCTGGAATGTCTGTTATTGATCCTTCAAATAATGAAATTGTTGGTTATGTTACTTCTGGCTGCCCTTCACCATGTCTTGGAAAGAATATTGCTTTGGCTTATTTGAAAAAAGAATGGACTAAATCTGGAAATATTCTTGTTGTTGGAAGTGGATCAGAAAATAAATTAGACAAAATTTCTCAAGTAGAGGTTGTAAAGTTACCTTTTGTGAAAACAAAATATTTTATTAAATGATTTATATTTTTTTATATTTTGTGATATTTTATCATTCCAATAATATTGATTTGTAAATGCCTTTTACAATTATCATTGCCATAAATTTAACTAAATTTTTAATAAATTTATTTATTCCTTTGTTTTTAAAAATAAGTATTTTTTATTTAAATTATTTAACAAATATTTTAATAAAATCTATTTTTAGCTAAAATAAATTTTATTAAAAAAATGAGTAAACCAGAATATCAAGGACCGCCTGAGGAATATTACAATGAAAAAGAGGCTAGAAAGTACACATCAAACAGCAGAATTCAACAAGTTTTGTTTCTATGATTTAATTTTAAAGTTTTACAATTAATTAGATACAAATTGCTTTGGCTAAGAGAGCATATGATTTATTAGAACTTCCCGATAATGGCCATCGTTTATTATTGGATATTGGTTGTGGCTCTGGCTTAAGTGGTGAAGTGTTTGAACAAAATGGACATAACTGGATTGGTGTTGATATTAGCAGGGCTATGTTAGGTTATTTTATTTTCGAAGGTTGGGGGTAAATGTTTGGGCCCTTCCAAAGAATTCTTTTTAAATTAATTTATTAAAATTTAAGATGTTGCCAAAGAAAAACAAGAAGAAGACAACCAACCCGAAATGAGTGATTTTGTTCAATTAGATATGGGTGGTGGTTTACCTTTTCAAGCTGGAGTATTTGATGGTGCAATAAGTATATCTGCAATTCAATGGTTGTGTCATTCTAATTCAAAGAAAGATAATCCACAAAAAAGATTATTACAATTTTTTGAATCTCTTTTTGCGTGTCTTTCTCGTTCGGCTAGAGCTGTTTTTCAGTTAGTTTTTAAATTTAATTTAAAAATTAAATATTCTCTTTCATTAATTAGACTCCCAATTTTCAGATTTTACCCCGAAAGTGATTTACAAACGAAAATAATTTGTCAACAAGCAACACGTGCTGGTTTTCAAGTAAATAATATTTTTTTACAAAAATTATTTAAAATTTTTATTTTAAAAGGGGGGACTTGTTATTGACAATCCAGAGTCACAAAAACAAAGAAAACTTTTTCTTGTATTAAGTGCTGGTGTTAATGCAGCAATAAATACAAAAACATTTAATAGTTCTGAAAAATCTAAAATAAATCAACCACATATTGAAGTTATTGGACGGAAAAGAAAAATTAAAGGAAAAATTAATAAAAAGAATTTAAAAAAGAAAAGGAAATAAATTTTAAAATTTATTAAATATTTTTTGTTAATTTGAAAATAAAATTGTTTTGGATATTATATTTATATGCCTCCATAAAATTCAGATTTTTTGATACCTTTAAAGTTGTATTCAAAAGGCAGATCGCGCCACACAGACACTGCGCCAAATAGACCTTGCCATAAGATTGCTTTATATTTTTATTGAGACGTTTCTTTTAGAAAAATTTTTATTCGTTTTAAAATCTTTATAATTTAAAAATTAAATTTTTAAAAAGAAAATGGATATAAAACATTTTATTTCGGCGCCACATACAAATGAAGTAATTAAAACATTTGATGATGACCATCCACCTGTTTTGGAAATTCAAGAAAATAACTTTTCTGTTACTGAACAACCTCAGGTATTTTCAAAAATGTTTTAAAATTCTAATTATTTTATTTTTAAGGGATCGGATTTGGCATATTTGTTAGGAGGTTAGTTAAATTTGAATTAATTTTTAATAAAAATATTTCAATCATTAGATGATTATTATATTGAAAATGGAATTATTTATCAAAAACAAAATAATAATTTAATTAATAGTAAACAAAAAGATTTAAATCAGTCAAATAATTATTTTTCAAATAAAAATCAACAAATAATTGAAGATACACCTAATTTTAATTCTAATGTTTGTTGTGGACTTTGTGGTTCTATTCTTACATATGAATTATTAATAAATGAACATTTGCCTAATATTCATCCCGAAGTTTTAGCTAATGGAGTTGTTGATCTTGAAGAAATACCTTATGAGGTTAAACTTTTTTTTAATTATGAATATTTTATTTTTAGACATGGCTTAATGAGCAACCATTAAATTCTTCTAGCCGTAGTCGTTCTGTTCGTGCTGGTTTTGGGACTAAATTTAATCCAGAAAAATTAATCCCAAATTTTCGACATGTACATTCAACACGTCAATTACGACGAATCAGTCAATATAGAGTTAACACTTCAGAAATGTCTTTACCAGAATTGGAATTGGCTTTACAAAGAAAAATGGTTGAGAAATTGGGTCGAAAGGTTTAAATTTTTTAAATTTTAATAAAAAAATTTCAAAAAAAGATTCCTGTCACTTTGGTAGATAAATTACATGCAAAATGTGGAATTTGTGATACAGTTATATCTTTAAATAAAAAATTTGAGATTGTTCATTTGGTAAGACATTTTAATGCTTGGCATCCTTCAACACATAAATGTGCTGGTACTTGGCCAAATAAAGTTTTTTTAATTAAAATAATTTTTAAATTTTATTTTCTTAAAGGAATCAAATGATTCTTGTAAACCCTTAAGTTCTCAAGATTTTGCTGTAATTGATACAGACCCTAATTCTATTGATAATCTTCAATGTATTTGGTGTGGAATGTTTCTTTCAAGGTTTTAAATTTTTTTATTTTAAAAAATTCTTCAAAAGTAATGCAATTGGCATGCATTTTCATGAAATTCATCCAGAAGAAGTTGAAGTTCCAAAATGTAATCTTTGTATGCAAGAATTGTTAATTAATGCTAGATTATATGAACGTTTTAGAGAAGATTTTGGTTTTTAATTTTAATTTTATTTAAATTAAAAACTTCTTTTTTAAAGGTATAACAATGCCTGATGAACATACTTTTAGAAGTATTAAATTTAAAAGAGATTTTAATTCTGAACAAAAATTAGAAAAAGGTTTTTAAAAATATTTTTAAATCTTTTACTTAATTTTTTAGCAATAATTAAATATTTAAAAAGAATTAATGAAGGATGTAATCCAGAAATTGTAGATATTGAAGATTTGGATAATTCTGAAATTGAGGAAGATGAAGAGACTGATGAATTAAATAATGAATTACCTTCTTGTGATGCTTTTGCAAATAGTAGAATGATTTGTGGTTTGTTTTTTTTATTTAATGTTAGATTTAATGAAATATTCTTAGATGAAATTTTGATATAAGAGAGTCTTATTATAAAACATTTTAAATTGTTATATTTTATCTAAATCCTCTTAAATCAAAAGGTTTATAAATTATTTAGGTCGTCGTTCAAAACCAAAAAGAAAGTTTATAACTCCAATAGTTCGTCAAGCAGCTCCAGAGAATAGCCCTTTCGTTACTCCAATTACTCATTCACATTGGAAATGTCTTTTATGTCATTTAGATATTTATGCTGCAGTTATAAGTGCTGGTGTAATAAAACATTATAAAAAATATCATCCAATGCAACTTCCTGAAGTTCAATTAGAACTTTGCAAAGTATTTTTTTGAATTATTAAAAAAATTATTTTTTAATTTTTTAAGGCAAGATTAGATAAAATAAGTAATAAAAATATGTTAATTTTTGGAAATGAAAGAGACAAACAAAAAGGTACTTGTTCAATTGAATGCCAAATTTGTACACAAACATTTCCAATGACTCCACCTTTTAATATTTGTAGAGCTATTAGACATATAAAAATGAAACATCCAGAAGTTATGCCAGAACATAATGGTGGTGAAAATAAAGTAAAATTTATTTAAATTAAATTGTTTTTAATTAAATTAATTTTAAATTTTAGGATACATTTTCGCCACCAAAATTTGATTATTCATCACAACAAAGGACTTTTAATAAACCAAATATAGGTAAATAAATTATTTAAATTTTTTTATAAAAACAATTTAGATATTGAAGATGATATAATTTATGCTACTGAATTAACAGATCCTACAACATTAGAAATGTTATATAAAAATTATAGTATTTTATTTACTAAAGTTTGTTTTTAGAATTAAAAAGATAAATTTTCATTTTATTTTTTAAGGCTTTTTCAATTTCTAATAAAAATATTAACCAAAGAATATTTATTTTAACTCAAAACAATGAAAATTTAAATGCTTTAGATGTTGAAGAAGTTATTAGAGTACGTGATCCTTTACAAGATCCAATGGTTGTAGTTCTAAATAGAGTAAGAAATTTAAATTTTATGAGTTTTTTTTTGGATAAATTTTGGAATTGTTTAAAAATACAGAAATTTAAAATTTGTTAGTAGGAGGGAATAATTTGATTTTCTCATTAAATATTTACCAAATAAATTTTAATTTTTCAGGCTGGTAAAACCTAAAAGAAAATCTTTATTCAGTGAATAATCTGTTCAAAGAATTAATTATTTTTCATTCTAAATATATTTTTTTTTAAAGTTTTGGTCGTTACATAAAATGTTTTTTCAATATTTATGTAACGATATGTACTATTTTGTATATTTTGGTATTTTATAATTCGCAAAAATATTTATTAAAAAATAAATAAAAATTTTTTTATTCTTCATTTCTTTTTTCATCATTATTTTCAAATGGTTCCGGAAAGGGAGGAAATCCATTACGAATATGTTCAGGGAAAAAATCTGTTGGATGGGGAATTTTTCTTGGTGGTTGAAATGGTGAATTAGAAAATATTAAAGGAGGTGATTTTGGTGGTGGAGGGCCTCTTCGATTATTATTTTGTTGTTCATTTGAATAATTATTTTGTTTTTCTCTTTGATTTATTTCTTCTCTACTATTTGATGAGGCTAATGGTCTATGTTTAGATGACCAATGTTCACGACTTTCAGAATTTGGATGATTAGTATGTTCGTTTGATTCTGAGGAGTGTTCTTTCACTCTACGTTGTTCTTCATTCTATTAATTTTTTTAAAATTATCAAAAATACTGATTGGATTCTTTTTTACATTATTTTAAAACAAAAATGGTTTTACAACAAATATTCTCTTTAAAAAGTCAAGACTCAAGTGTACTCAATTACAATATATCAAAGTCAAATAATTGGCATGAGTAGAGTAACTTACTCTGTGCTCTCTAACCTCATTTAAAATTTGATTATTTTACTAAATTTAAATTTAGTGTATTCATTCCTCATTTAAACACTAATTATTTTAAAAATTATCTTTCATTTCCTAACCTGAAATTTAGGCCATCTTTGTTTTTGTGACAATTCTTTTGATGTTCTTTCATTTCTTTCATCACTTTTACTATTTTGAATAAATCTTTGTTTTTGTTTATTTTTATTTTCTTCCCATTTATTTCTTCCAAATCTTTCATTACTTTTAGAATTGTCTTTTTTAATATTTTTTTCTTCAGAACTTTTTAATTGTCGAGAAGAAGGAATTTTATTTATTTTAATTTTTTCATTATTATTATTTAATTTATTATCTTTCCAATGCCATTTTTCTAAAGATTTTTCATTTTCTTTTTCATTTTTTGTTTCATTATTTATTGGAAATTGTGCTGCCACAAAATCAAAATTTTGATTTTCTTTTTGTTGATTTCTTTCATTTTCTTCTTTTTCTATTTTTCTAAAATTTTCTTCAATTTTTTCTTTTTTAAATTCTTCATTAGATTTTAAATTTAAATTATTTTCTTTTGAATTTTCTAAATTAATTATTGTTTTATTTATTAAAATTCCTCTTTTATTTGCAAATTCTTCTAAAGAATTTAAAGGTTTTGGAAATGTTGTTTCATTTTTATTTTCTTTTTCATTACTTTTTTCTTCATTAAATTTATTTATTTGGTCAAGAGAATGATGATGACGAAAATGTTTTTGTTGATTTGGTGATGGTTGTGATGGACGTCCAAATTGTGGGCCAGGAAGTGATTGTTGAGTTAAAAATGGAGTAAAAGGACTAAAGAAAGGAATATAACGTTGAGGGACTGTAAAAAATAATTAAAAAAATATTATTTAAAAATAATTTACCTTTTAAAGAAGATTGATTTTGGTTTTGACATTCAACAATAAATTGAATTAAAAATAAAAAATTATAAAAGAAAATATAAAATAAATTAATCATTTATTTTCTAAAATTGAATAAAAATTATTATTTTAATATCGGAGAATAAATATTTCTCTTTTATAATTGTAAGTATAACCAGTATAATTAAATCCAATCAAAAAATAATCTAATAAAAATTATTTTATTGGATATTTTATTTTTGTGGGAAAATACATAATCTTTACCGGATTCTTAAAAAGTTTTAGATTTTTTTTAATAAAAATATTTTTTAATTTTTATACATATGTAAAAGTAAAAGAATTGAAGAAATATTTAATTAATTAAATTCTTTTTATTTTTATTTTGTTATAAAATCTCTTTTTCTTCTTTTTTGTATTTTTGCTAATCTTTCAGCTTCGCATTGTAATTTATATTCAATTTTATAACCAATTTTCATTTGTTCTACACAAAATTCTCCAAGAATTAAAATAGCTTCATGTAAATCTTCTGAGGTATTTTTATCTTTATTTAATGTTAAAACATCAATTAATGATTGAATAAAACACTTGAAAAAAATAAAATAAATTTATTTAAATAAAAATAATAAATTATTAAAAATATATTTAAGGATTTTTTAATTTTCTTTTAAAATCTAAATAATTCAGAATTACTTACAAGGGGGGAGTTATTAATTAAAAATTAATTTTTCTCTTTATTCAAAAATAATATATTTATTTAAAATATTTTAATTAAAAAATACCTTCCAATAAGAGCATTTATAAGTAACTCCTAAGAAATAAAATAAAAAAATATATTTTAATTTATTACCAGTATAGTTAACATGTCTACCACCAAGTTGTTGTAAATGTTTTGATAATTTTGTTGCATTTCCGGGGTGTGTCATTACATTAATTAATGTTGATTCAAATGTCTTTTAAAAATATTTTTAATTAAATTAAATTAAATTACCTTAACATGATTAATAAATATATTATTTTCTTTAATTAAATATTCATCAAAAGGAGAATATTCATTTAAAGAAAAATAAGCCAAATTGCGAGGGTCTAATTGAAATATTCTTAATAATAATTTTATCTATAAATAAATTAAAATTAATTAAAATATATTTCAAAAATAATTAATTATTTTATTTAAAAAAAACTCCAAAAAATATTACAAAAATATTTTTTTATATTTTTATTAAATATTATTTAAAAAATTAAAAAAAATTTTTACAGCAATTTCATTTTCATTAACAGATTTTAATAAATTTTTCCAAGCCCTTTTAATTAATCCAATTTGATGTGGACTTAAATCTCCATTAATTGCAAACATTGGTTCAGTACTTTGACGTAAACAATTATTTTTATCAGAATTTCCATTAATTAATATTGAATTAATAAATGAATTATTTGTTGTATTTGTATTGCTACTTGAACTTGTTGAACTTGAAGGGGAATGGGCACCACTTTAAATAAGAAATAAATAAATATTTATTTTTAAATTTACCTATGTTCTAAACTATGACTTCTTTGACTATTTTGACTTTGATGGCTATAACGACTTTAAAAATAAATTTAATTTTTATTTTCATTTAAAAACTTAACTATTGTAATAATAATTGATTTTGATAATTTTTTTGATTATTTCCATAATTATTTTTTCCATTTTGTATTGTAATTCTGGATGTAGCTGATGGAGATTTAGAACCGAAAGATTCCTCTCGACGGGGGAAACGGCGTTGAGGTTCTTCTATACCTCCAGGAGTTGTATTGCCCATTTATTTAAATTTTTAAAATATTTTTGAATTATTTTTTGAAAAATTAGCAAAAAATATCTTTTATATAAAAAATTCAAGAAATTATTAAATAAAATAATTTTCAAAGTAATTTTAGGCAAAAACAAAATCGCATGACTTAAATGATTTGTTTTCGGTTTTTTTAAAATAAAATTTTTGACTTGAAATATTTTTTTATTTTTTTGTGACTTTTTCTTTGCCAAATTTCGTGCCGATTTTCTATTCCCTCTGGGAATGAAGATTTTTTCCTTCTTGAATTTCTTTTTATTTTCCTTTCTTTTTACTTAAAATTTTTCTAAAAAACTTTAAAGAAGAAAAATGAACGTTTTTGGTTTTTAGCTTTTCTCGGCTTAAAACGCGTCACTTCCCTTAAGGGAAATGTTCGAAAGAACTAGATTGATTTGCTTCTTTTTGTTTAAAAAATAAAAAACAGAAATAGGTATATATGTATTGTAAAAAAGCTTTTAAGATTTTTTTGATAAATTAAAATTTTTTTTAATTTAATTTTATATAAAAAAAATTGCGTCCACCAACTATATATCTACTCGCTTTATATCTAATGACCCTATACTATATTCGATAGATAAATATACCTAATTAAAGACTGTAAAAAATCTAAGAAAGATCACAATAAAAAAGTTACGGTAAAAAAAGGAGCCTTAGATGGGCGAGACTCAAATTGAACACAAACCTAAAGGTTTAGGTTTAACCAAAAGGTTTAGATTTTAAAACCTTTGAGCATAGAGACAAAAGAGTCTCAACGAAACAGTCTGAAAGTTAGTTTTTTGGGCCATAAATCTTCTGTTTTTTTATCGATCTGAATAATTCTTTTATAAATTGAAAGTTCTGGATGTGCTGATTCTTTTTTATAAAGCAACTGTTAAAAACTCCTTTCGTTTATTAATTTACAAAGCTGTCAATTGCGAACAATCGTGATTCTCCATAATTAACGGCTATAACTTTTTAAGAGATGATCTTAACAGATCTCAATTGTTAGGAAAAATAATCAGACATTCATAGCTTTCGAATGATATAAGAATAATCTGGAAAAGTTCGCAATTAAAAAAGTTATGACGTAAAAAATCAGGTTTTTTGACTAAATCTTCGAGACTCAAGCGAAGAGCAAGCCTATACCCTTGGGTTTGTGCTAAAACTTGATTTAAGCTTAAAATAATGAAGTGGACAAAAGAGTCTCGCCGTGGCTAAATTTACTTTTTAATTAAAACAAACTAAGAAAAAATTTTTTTATTTTAATTATTTTATATATTAATTTCTATTTAAATAAAAACAAAATTTAAAGCAAAATTATAAAATTGTGAAAAGGCAAAAATTGGCAAGAATAAAAAATTAAGAAAATAAAGCAAAAATTAAATGATTTTTTTGGTGAGCAGAGAATTAAAAAAAACAATAAAATTGAGCTAAAATATTTTTATATTTGAGGAATTGAAAATTAAATTAATTATATATATTTTTACTTAATTTCAAAAATTTTTTACAATAATAATCCTCAAATATAATTATTTTATTAAATTTATTTATGAGAAATAATTATGTAAGTCAATATAAATATATTTTTAAATTAAATTAATTAAAATAGTTTACAGTATTATTTTAAATAAGAGAATTAATTTTTAAAAATGAGATAAACTACTATACAAATTAAATATAAATATATATAATTCTAACCCGTAATTAAAATATGAGAGAAATTTAACTTTTAAAAAAATTTAAAATCGATGTTGACAATATAAATTATCTTCATTAATTTCTTCATAAATATCAGAATTTATTTTATTTGTAGGTTCACAAACATAACGAGGTGATGAAGATGAATTTTCTGATGATGAAGACTTTTTTCTTCTTTTTTGTTGATTTTTTGAAGAAGAAATAATTGAAAGATTTATTAAATTTGTTTTTTTATTTTTATTATTTTTTCTTTTAAATTTAAATAATTGAAAAGGTAAAAAACGTAAAATGAAACAAAATAAAGATAAAAATGCTAATAATAAAGCTATTAAAGCTAATAATAAAGAAATTATATTTAATAAATTATTTGTATTTTGTTGTTTAGAAGAAGAACATTTGATACAATCACTAAAAAATTAAAAAGAAAATATTTTTTTTTTTACAATTTTTTAAATAAAGTCTTTATTTATAAAAAAATTAATTTAATTAATTATTTTACCTTTTATTAATTTCATCATCTTTAAATTTTTTATTTCTTTTAATTTTATTTTGACATATATCTCCTTCCCATTCTTCATTACAATAACAACGAAATGAATTAATTAAATTTAAACAATTTCCACCATTTAAGCAAGGATTTATTAAACAATTATTTATTTATTTTCACAATTAATTCCAGACCAGCCAATTGGACATAAACAAACATAACCATTTATATTAAAATTATCTGTTATACAAGAACCACCTTTTTTAAATAAAAAATATTAATTAATTAAATAATTTTAAATTAAAAAATAAAATAAAAGATTATAAGTTAAATAAAATGAAGTTTATAAAAATATTTTTTTAAATTTTTCTAACCATTTTGACAAGGATTTTCAGTACATCGTCCCCATGGTTGTTCACAGAAATGTCCAGTCCAACCATCTGGACATAAACATTTAAATGAAGTATTTGAATTGTTTTTTAAATTAAAATCAGCACAAGAACCACCATTTTGACAAGGTAAATCTTTACAACCATTTGGGGCTTTAATTTCACAAAAACGGCCGTAAAGACCAAGTGAAGGAGGACATTCACAACGAAAACCAGGTGAAGAAAATAACTGAAAAAATAAAAAGATTTTAAAAATTATTTGAAAATAATTAGTTAATCCATAATTTTTTTGTTAAATCAAAAATAATTAAATTATTCAAAAATTGTATTAAAAAAAAAGAAAAATAATTTTAATTAATTAATTTAATTAATTAAAAATATATTTACAAACATTAATGCATTTAGCACCATTATAACAAGGTTCTTCTTCACAATTATTTAATTGTCTTTCACAATTAATACCTCCATAACCAGGTTTACATTTACATGTATAATTTCCTTCTGCATTATTTTGACAAATTCCTCCATTTTGACAGGGAGAATTTTTTGAACAAAAAATTAAATCTTTTTAAATTAAATAAATATATTTAATTATTTCAAATCTACCTTTTTCACAAAATTGTCCTCCTTTTCCTTCAGGGCAAGAACATTCACCTGGTCTTTGACGACAAAATCCTTTACATCTTGAATTTGGAATACACTTTAAAATAAATAAATAAAACAAATTTAAAAATTAAATTAATTAATTTACTTTTTCACAATTATTTCCCCAATAACCAACAGGGCAAACACATTTATTATCAACACATTTACCATCATTAATACAGTAACAAATACTTTTGTTATTATTTTCATTTAATAAAACTTTAAAAAAAATAATTTAATTATTTTTTAATTTCTCTTCAAAAACCTTTTTGATTACAATTATTTCCATTCCATCCTTTTTTACATTTTTTCAATCCATTTTTATTATTACATTCCATTCTGTCCAAAATAATTTCCAAATCATTTAATTTACAATAAATATCACAACCAGAACCAAAATAATTTTCTCTTTAAAAATATTTTAATTAAAAAATTATTTTTAAATTATTAATTTACAGGCAATCCACTTTAAAAAGAATTTCTAATTTTCTTCCATTATTTTCTTTATTTAAATTAAAATTTGAATTGAAAGAACGCCAACCAGAACCAACAGGTAAAGGAAATATTCTTTCTGTTTTTTGTAATAATAATTCTGAAAAATAAAAAAAAATAAACAAATAAAATAAAAAACAATATTTGTAAAGGATTAAATAACAACAAATAAATATTTAACTGTGAAGTACTTAAAAAAATAAATCCCCCACTTAAAATGATTTTTTACATTTATTTAAGTCAGAAACAAATATTGTCAAAATATATTACAAAAAGTGTTGTTCTTTTCATCAAATATTATAACAAAATATATGTAAATAAATATTAAAAATATTTTTTAAATTATAGAGATTTAAATAAATTTATTTAAATAAATTTTTAGAAAATAAAATAATTTAAAAAATTATTGTTTCAGAACTTAAAACCAAGGTGCCATTATACCCATTTCTATTTAAGTAATGGAATTTTGTAATGAAATTTTCTAACGAAAATTTCAAAAAAAAATATTTAATTTAATCAAATTATTTTATCTAAAATAAAATTAAAATAAATAAATAAATTCTTTTTATTTATTTTGTATAACCAATTACTCTTTTTTCATTGTAATATTTTCTTTTATATATTCTTTTACAGTTTAGTAATAAAAAATACCCAAAAATTCCTCATAAAATGTAAATATATTTAAACCTCAATAAAATAATGTTTACATGGATATATAGTAAAAATGCAAATTATTTTATAAAAAGATTAATTAAAGTTGCCGATTTAGGTAGTTAAAAGAAAGGAGAGTTTAAATAAATAAATTTATTTATTTATTTAATATTTTTTTCTTTTTGTTTCTTTTCAAATTCTTTAAAAAAAATTATTTTTCTTTTTTATTTTTTTAAAAAAGCGGTATTTAAAAAAAATTTTTTTAATATTATTTTTCATTCCAAAAATTTAAATAAATTTTCATTAAAAAGATTAAAGAAAATATAATTGGTCAATAAATAAATATTTTTCTCTTTGAAAGTTTTTCTTATCTTTTTTGCTCCCGATTGGTAATAAAATAAATAAAAAGAAAAATAATTTTTGATAAGGACAATTTATTTATTTAATAGTTAAATAGGCCACACGCCGAAAAGCTAATTAAAAATATCATTTTTGTTTTGATTAAATAAATTGATTATTTTTATATTTAAAAATATTAATATAATTTTGAATTTAAATATAGATTAAAAATAGAATTAATTCAGATAAAGTTTTGATTTTTAGTAAATCATTTTTAAATTATTTATAAAAAATTAAAATTAATTTCTTAAACATTTTTCTTTAAAACAAAGTTTTTACAAAAAAATATATTTAAAATAAAACTCACCATTGTTGTGCCAAAGCCGCAATTCAAGTGTGAAACTCTGCTGGAAAATATTAGGGATTAAAATTTGACAAATTGAGATATTTCTTAAAAGTTATTTATTTCTTTCTTTTTATCTACTTTTAAATATATCCATCCCCCTTCCTTCCCTTTTTTAGTCATTCCGTGTCATTTACTTCTACTAATCTACCCCCACAAAAACATTTTTTTTCTATAAAAATTCAACAAAAAACAGACCCGCCAAAAATGAGAAAAAGGCAATGAAATCGATGTAGTTGATGTTGATATTAATGTTTGTTGCCGTTCATCAAAAGTGCCATTACCGCTTAGAAAAACTTCTGCTCTGCCAAATTTGCAATCTTTTCCCCATTCACTTTTAGATGATTCACGCCAACGAAATCTAAAAAAATATGTAAAAATATTTTAAGAGGAAAGTTAAATAATTTTTGTAGAGGAGTTAATGTGTATAAGGGGTAATGAGTTAATGGACTGTTTATTTTATGGAAAGCTTACAAGAAATTGAGATAAATTAACAGAAATAAAAAGAATGAGTACAAAAACCCCCCAAAAATAATTAAAAATTTTTTCCTCAAAAAAATTAAAAAAAAATTTTTAAATAAATAAATAAATATTTACTCATTTGCACATAATTCTACTCTAAATTGTTCAGAACTATTAAATGTTGTCAATTGAAATTTTAATTGTCCAGAGCCAATAATTAAATTAAAGTAAATAAAAAGAATAATAAAAAATAAATAAAAAGAAGAAAGTCTTTGTCTGGTAGGTAATAAAATAATAAACATTTTATTTTAAATGCTTGCTAAAATTTTAAAAAAATTAGAGAAATAAATAAAATAATTTTTATTATTTTTTTGAAGAGAATAATTAAAAAGGGTTAATTAACTTAAAAAATATAAAAAACCATATTCGTTTAAATTGCCTCAAATTATAAAAATAAAAAGAAAGAATACACATATTTAAAACAAAAAATAAATTGTAAAATTAAAAATAAAATTAAGAATAAGAAAATAGAGCTTCTATTTGGATTATACAAAAAGAAAAAGAATTTTTTTTAAATGATAAAATTTAAAATCAAGAGTTTAAGCGGTCAGTGCTTAAAGCCTAAAAAAGGAAATATAATTTAAGTAAATATATATTAGCGGTAATGAAAAGAAAAAAGAAAATTTTGTAAGGAGAAAAGAATAAATGTGAGGAGAAAGAGGAGAGGGAGGAGAGGGTTGGACATAAAGTAATGGAATGTTGCTGAAATTGAGGTTTACCTAAATCGTAAAAAAAGAACAAGTAAAATTATAATAAAAATTTAAAAAATTGTTCTCTCTTTTTTTAATTTCTTAAATTTAAAATTTTTCGATGAGAAATTAAATGTTAAAAATATTAAAAAGGTAGAAAGATCAATAGAAGAAAAACAAATAAAAAAATAAGATTTTCTGATTTTATATTTTTAAAATTTTTTAATTTGTATTTTGCTTTAGTAAATTAAAAAGTTTAAAAAAAATCAAAAAATTTTACAAGTTTTATTTTGGGTCTTTTATTTTTTTAGATAATTTTGGTTTAAAACCAAAAGAATTAAAAATATTATAATATTTTTTTAAATAAATAATACTTATTACCTATTTTAAATAACAAAAAAATAATAACAACAATGACCACACTTTTCTACTTAATTTTTGATGGCCTAATTTAATCGTCTTATTTAGAGTTTAATAGTAAAAACAAAACAAAAACTACATATATTTTCTTTCTCTATTTATTTTTATTAAAAACCAATTTAAATCTTTTCCCCATTGCCCGCTCACTCACATTTAATTATTTATTTTTAAATATTTTTTGAAATTTTTGGAAGGTCCTAATAGAAGAAAAGAAATTTAAGAAAATTGTTTTTACTCTGTTGGATATTTTTGTTTTTCTTAAATTTTTGCGCATCTGCTTTTTACCTTAAAAATTATTTTTCGAGAATAAATAAAAATATTTGTGGGTGGTATTTTATTTAATTAAAAATATTTTCTTTTAAAAAACTTTTTAATCAATTTATAAATAAAAATATATTTTGATTTGAGTAACAATTTTAAAAGATTTTTGGCGGTAAAAATAAAAAGAAAAATAAATGAATGAGGCAAAAATAAAAGTAAAAAAAGTTTTTATTTAAAATATCTTTTCTTCTTTTCTCCAAAAATTATCAATTTAATTTTTAATAAAACTGATAACATAAATAAAATAATTGCCTTTAATTTTTTTTGGCTTTAATAAAGATAAAAATTTCAAAATTTTCTAAAGTCAAAAAAATAATAATTTAAGAATTTATTTTTCAAAAAATTAATTTAATTATATTTTATTAAATCCAAATAAAATATTATTATTTTTTTAATTAAAAAAATAAAAAAATTAACCAAAATAAAGCACATATTCTCTTCTACCAATGAAAATAAATTATATAAAAATCTTAATTTAATTTTTGGGGACACTCATCAGTTTCAGTAAAAGAAATAAAAAGGAGGCCTATTGGACAATGAAAACGCCGTAGGCCATTCACCTTGTGTCAAAAACACTTTAAAATAATTTTTGATTAAGAAATAAGATTACTGGGGGCAAATATAAAGATAAATATATTTTTGGGCAAAAAGTGTGAAAGAAAAGATATCGCGCAAAATATCACACTTTAGGGTATATAATAGTACTTAATTTGAATAAAATATTGAAAAGAAAATGAGTCAAA
>ABLG01000954.1:0-52172 GCA_000172435.1 Meloidogyne hapla | reverse complement strand
ATATATGGTGTGTAAATTCGCCGCGAATATACGGGGTGGAGGGACATATTAGAACAGTACCAATCAATTTTTTTAGAAATAGTATTAATTTTTAGGTCATTTCTTATTTAAATCAATGTTATTGCATTTTTGGAGAAACTTTGGATATTGCTGTTGGTAATTGCCTTGATCGTTTTGCTCGTATTTTAAAACTTTCAAATGAACCCAGCCCTGGTTATAATATTGAACAATTGGCTAAAAAAGGTTCTCGTTTCTATCCACTTCCTTATGTCGTCAAAGGTATGGACATTTCTTTGTCTGGCATTCTTTCACATATTGAAAAAGAAGCGCCATTACTTATTAAATCTGGAAAGTTTTCTGATGCTGATTTGTGTTTTTCTTTACAGGTTTCTTTTGAAATTTATTTTTGTTGAATATGTTTATTGGCTAATTGTAAAATTATTTTATATAGTCAATTTCATAACAAAATCGGGGCAATTTTTTGAAAAGATTTCCATTTAATTTTCTCATGAATTTTCCTGAAATGAATTTTTCTATTTTTGTGAGATATTTTCAGTCTTAACTTCAAAAAAATTTTTTGTCTTAAGTTTGATCAGATTTAAATTTATAAAAAAATTTTTAAAAATAGGAAACTGTTTTTGCAATGTTAGTTGAAATAACTGAACGTGCAATGGCACATTGTGGTTCAAAAGAAGTTTTAATTGTTGGAGGTGTTGGTTGTAATGAACGTTTACAACAAATGATGAATATAATGGTAAATGAAAGAAAAGCAAAATTATTTGCAACTGATGAACGTTTTTGTATTGATAATGGTGCTATGATTGCACAGGTTTTTTTTATTTTTTTTTAAATTTAAATAAAGGGGGCATTTTAGGAAGTTTTTGACCAAATTTTGGATTTTTTATTTTCATGGGGCCAATTAAAAATTTAATAAATTGAACAGGGTCTTATATTCACAAACTCACAAAAGCTTGTTTTTTTAATTGTTTAAATTTTAAATATTTTTTGACTTCCGCTAAATCCATTATAACCAAGAATTTTCTGTTTTTGGATATTGAATCCAAATATCTTTATCGAAAAAGTTTTTTTAATAAAATTTTTAAGGCTGGTTGGGAGATGTACAATTCTGGAATGAGTGCACCTATAAAAGAATGTACATATACACAAAGGTATAGAACTGATCAAGTACGTGTTTTGTGGAGAGATAAATAAATAAAATATTTTTTAAATTTTGTTTTAATATTTAAAAAGTTTTTTTTTAATTTTTTGAATAAATTTATTATAATTAATTATTTCTTATTAAAAATATTTATTTTGATTGTATTTCTCATAAATTATTTTTTTAATTATTTTTATTATTTAATTTATTTATTTTTTAGAAAAAAATGAAAGAAATTGAAGTTTCTGGCTTTTTAGAATTAAATAATAAATTATCAGAATTATCTAAAGAATTAAATGATGGATTAATTTTTATTTATTTTGTTGGATCTAAATTACAAACAACTGGAAAATCTTGGTGTTCAGATTGTGTTAAAGCAGAACCTGCAATTGATGAAACTTTATTGGAATTGAAGGAATTGAAAAATATTTTTTTAATTTGTTATGTTGGAGACAAAGAAGAGTGAGGGGTTTTTTTTAATTTAATTAATTTTTATATAATTTTGGTTAGATTTTTTTAATAAAAGCTTGGGGGGAAATTTTAAATTTTAGTTTTTTTGGGGTCTTGTCATCTCATTTTTTAAGAGAAGTCTCCTTTTTTAGTCTCCTTTTCTTTGGAACGGAATTTGGAATATTTTGTCACTTCCTATTTTTTTTCTTCCCATTTTCCACTATAAAATTCAATTTTTCCCAGCCCTGGTCTTCTGCCTGTTCAGCTGCAGAAGACTGAACAGGGGCTAATCTTCACAAAATTGATTTTGTTCGGTGTTTAGGAGGTCGATCAATTTTTTATTAAGAACTACATTTAAGAAATTCGGAAAAGCCAATCGAGCCGGGCTCTAGAAGGGTTCAAAAAATATTAATAATCGTAAAAATAAAATTTTTTATATTTTTAGATGGAATAATCCAAATAATCCTATTAAAATGGATAACAAATTTGGAATTAAATGTATCCCAACATTGGTTGCTTTTTATTTAAATAAATCTTTTGCTGAAGACAAAAAGTTGGAAAAGGATGAAGATTTTATTGATAGTGGAAATATTGTCTCATTTATTGTATCTTTAACTTAAATTAATTTTTGGATTATTTTTAAATGGTTGTCTTAAAAAAATTATTTTTCGGTCCAAAACACATAAAAAAATTTAATTTTCAAATTCACGACAACCTTTAAATAAAAATAAAAATGTATTTTAAATTAAAATGAGTGTTTTTTGCTTATTTATCTGTAAATTTGATATTTTTATTCTATGAATAAAAATTAAAAATAAAAAATTTTTTTTGAAAGATTTTCTGATTCGATTGGTTTTTTTTAAATTAAAATTCATTATTCTCATTTAATTAGCTCTTTAGACATTTGCATACATTCGACTTAAAAATAAATTTTAATTTTTATTTTTTATAAAAAAACCTTTTGATTATATTGTAAATAAGCATTACACAAGCAGTTACAAACACAACAAGCACAAATTGTCCTATACAAATGCCAACACAGCGCCATTGTTTACTCTGTAAAGGCGCTTTTTTACAATGACAATGGTGACAGGCGCCTATTTTGTGTTAAAATTAAAAAAAATTTCTGGGCCAGGCTTTAACCCCAGAAAATACCCTTAAAAACCTGCCATCCCCCTTCGATCCCTAAACATAAATTAACTTACAACAACATGAAGAATTCATAATTTGAAATATTATTTTAAAATATTCTATACAATTATTGAATTTTTATTTTTATTATTATAAATTTAAGCTTTCACAATTTAAAAATAAAAAATTTCTAAAGAAAAGGAAAATTTGTTTATTTTTTAAATCATTCCCCAGGAGACTTTCTGTATAACATTTTTAAATATTTAAAAAAAAAAGAAGTTCATACAAAACTGTTTATTTAATTTAATAAAATTTTTAAATTTAACGAATTTAAAGTTTATTATTAATAAAAAATTACTTTTAAATATTAATTTATTTATTATTCACCATTCATCAAATAAATCTAATTCTGACTGTTTAGCAGGTGGAAATTGCTCAATTTCTTGATAACTATCAAAATTACCAGTGTCGCCGTCATGATAGATTGTTGGCAAAAAGGGGGGCTTAAAATATATTTTTTTAATTTTAAAAATATTTATTTTACTTTATAATTTCTATTATAAAGCTCTTGCCAATCATAATTACAAAACCACTGATGAGACTTTAATTGGAAATGGCCTATTCTCTCTTTGGGGTCAATACAAAGTAAATGACGAATTACATCTCTAAAATTAAAAAATTTTTTTTCTCTTTTCTACTTAATATATATTAATTCAATTTATTTATCTTAATAAAGCTAAATTTTTCTCGATATACATTTGATTTTATTATTTTAAGCTTAATTTTTGGATTTGGGGATTGAGCGCTCAGCCCCCTTCAAATAATTTTACAAAACAATTGCTCAAATAACTTTGAATTAAATTATAGAGGGAGTTTGATACGGGAGATGACATATTCTCAGTCTGCCTCAGGGCTTTTAACTAGGTTTATACAAGTCGAATTTAGTCAATTTTGGTATTATTAGACATGGCTTGTCGAGCTGCGTCGTTTGATACCAAAATCAACTTTCTATGACACTTTTACTGTTGGTTATGGATCTGCGTTAAATCGATGGTATTTCTGACTAATCCCCAATTTATGAATTTTTTTTTATTTTCTACGCCATACTTTGCATTTGGACTAAAAGTACGTCTTGGAAAATGTAGCCCATTCTCTTTACTGTTAATAATAGATTCTTCAATTTGTTCAGGTGTTTTGCCTTTAAAAGGCTGATCTCCAGCCATTAATTCAAAAATAAGAACACCCAAAGCCCACCAATCAACGCTTTGATTATGTCCTTTTCTTTGAAAAACTTCTGGTGCCAAATAGCTAGGAGTACCACAAAGAGTGTAACTTCTATAAAATCATAAAAAATTTTAAAAAAAAATAAAGACACAAAAAGTTCACAGGATTTTCACATTTTCACCCAAAAAAGTTTGTAACAGTTGTTTAAAATAATATATATTTTACAGACTTTTTTTTTAATTTTTCAATTTTATTATACGTCAAGAATAAAAAAAATTATTTTTTTAGTAAAAGGAAGGAATTGATTTTAAAATTAAATAAAGGTTAGAGTTCATAAAGTACAAGGAAATAAATTAAAAAATTAAAAAAAAATTAAATTTAGACAGACTTATTATGAATAATTTTAGCAAAACCAAAGTCGGTCAATTTGATATGTCCATGAAGACTGACCATTAAATTCTCTGGTTTAAGATCTCTATAGGCCTGAATTGAAAAATTATATGTTAACTAATGGAAAGGCTGTCAGAAGGTTTTTGATTTGATACCTCAGAATTTACGGCTATTATTGCACTTATAAGCGGAGGGACATTGTAAAGGAATATATTCATGTTAGTACAAGTCATCTCGCTTCCCCTGGATTTACGTAAAACAAGTAACTGATTTCCTCCTTCACTAAGGGCACGCTACCCTTAAATATATACTGTTCAGGGACCACAAACTGCCCCAGGTATTTAATCCCACGAAAAGTGCCACGACATTTTTAAAAATATTTTTAAAGAAAAACTAACAATATAAATGGAATGTAGATATTCTAGGGCAAGAATAATCTCTGCAGCATAAAATTTAACAGTCTGTGAAGGAAATTTTCTAGCAGCACGAAAATAAGAAAAAAGCTCTCCACCAGGCAAAAATTCCATAACCATAAATAAATTGGCTGCGTCTTTTGCTGTGTCCCATCTTTTTAAAAATAAAAATATTTTTTAAATCTCGGTCCCCAATTCTAAGGAATTTGTTATTGTTTGAACAGAGGTTCCCCTATTTTTTATTTTTTCAAAAAATTTTCTCAGTTTTTTCCCTTTACAAACAAAAACAAACAAACAATTTAACGATGAAAGGATGGTCAAGTGCTTGAAGTAGTCTTTTTTCTTGGTGAACATGTTGTACTTGCTTTCTCTCAACAATTTTTGGAATGTACCTTGAAATGTTTTTAAACCCAAATATTTAAAGAAGAAATTTTTTTAAGAGAGAGATGAGATTAAGGATGAGTAAAAGTGAAATTAATATGAAAATGTATTTAGACAAATTTTTCTTGTGGGCATAAAACGCTAAGCCCTGAAGTGAATGGCATTGGAAGAGTTTTTATGATTTAAAATAATATTCATTTACATAGATTTCAATGCATAATATCTTCCAGTTTCTCTATGTTGGCATAACTGAACACGTCCAAAGGCACCTTCTCCAATTGTGCATATTGGGATTAAATAACGTTTCATCATTATTTGTGATTCATCTTGTTGTACTTCAACATTTGGGACTTCAATCCCGCGCACTCCCCCATTCTGCTGAAAAGTACCATTTCCTATTGTAGGTGAAGCAGGGCCAATTAATAAACTTGGATTATGTGCTAAAGATAATCTGCTATAACGTAAAGCTATAACTTCAGAAATTTCAACAAATTCGGCATTTAATTCTGCTTGAGCTCCATCCTTTAAAAATAATTTAAAAATGGAAAATAAAAATTGAATATAATACTCATTATAGAGAGTTCTTTATAGAGAGGTCCACTATGTAAGGAGTTATTTGGGAGGAACATCTTAGCTGGGACATTCGAAAGAGTTCACTATATTTAAAGTTTCTCTTATAGAGGGGATTCACTGTATAGAGGTTTTCGCTATAGAGGGGATTCACTATAAGGAGAGTTGATTATAGGGAGGGTTTCACTATACGGTAGTTAACTCTAATTAAAAATTCAATTCTACCTGTACACGTTCAGGAGCTGGTGATCTACTGGCAGATAAATGAGCTGTCCAATGAGCTGAAACATTTCTTTTTTTATTCTTTCTATCATTTTCCTCGTTTTCTTCATCTTCAATATCTTCTTCATCATCATATTCTTCATCATCATCATCTTCACAATCATAAAATTCATCTTCATCTTCCAAATCTTCTTCTTCCCTTTTTTGTTCTTCCTCTCTTTTTTCTTTTTCTTGATAAAATTCTGGAAATGGACATTTACATTTAAATTCTGTTGAACGTTCTAAAGGTGATAAAGAAGAACAACGACCATTTTGTAAGTCAATACAACAATTGACTGAAAGATCAACCATTTTTAAGCAATAAATAATTTAAAATTAATATTCTTCTAAAATATAAAATTAAAAAATTTAGATTTTGAAGATCTTATGTTATTAAACATATAGATCAGTTTGCCGCGGTTTGCCGCGGCTCAAATAGGGGAATCAGAGGATAAAAGTTGAGAAATACGAAATATCTTAGATTAGGTTTCTGGTAGCTGGCGGCGACCCTATTGAATCCTTGAAAATTCCACGGGTTTGTTAATAGGTTTCGATGTAAAGGGCTGAGCCATAATAATACCTATTAGGGATTTAATGACACGACAAGAGATCATGATTTTTAATAAAATAATAGGTAATTTTATTCATTCCCAAATCAGAATTAATGATAAATAAGTAGACAAATCTTAAAAAATTTGATTTTCTTATTTTTAAACATCGGCTAAGACAAAGACTAAAAGAGATTTAAAGAAAAAATTTTTAAAATATGTAGCAAGAAAATCTTATTTTAGCAATTTATTACTATTTTAAAATATAAAATAGTAATAAATTCCACTCATTAGAATCAAACAGGGGATCAAACAAATCCTTTCCTCCCTCAATTTTTAAACTGACAGACATCTGGCAACAACAAATGTGGCTTTAAATCTTTGTTCTTCTTTTCTATTCTTTTTTAAATGCCGCCCATTATTTAAAAAAAGTTATTAGAGTTTTAAAGTAATATAGCTAGTCACTAATAATGATCGTAAAAATTATTTCTCTCTTCTTTCTTTTTTATATTTTTTAGTTGCTTGAAAGTCAATTGCTGGTCTTTCTTTACTGATCACAAAAGATCAAAACGTTATATATCAAAATCGTAAAGATTAAAATTATTAAGTCTAGTCCAATTTATATTTAGACTTATTGATGATAGAGTACCTTTAATTTGAAGTTCTTTCGTAATGAAGCTTCGTAAATAACGGATCTGTAGGACGTAAGGTACATTGGTATATTTATAGTGGACGTAGAAGTTTGGCAGCTTCGGATATCTGAAACCGAAAAAGACCCAGGAACTTTTCAGGAACTTTTCAGTTAGTTTCGTTTTCTGGTGATTCACCAGGAACCTACAAAACTTAAAGGATAGCCGCCTAAGTTACTGGTTCTCTAGTAGTCCTTGATCTTCTGCACTGACTCAACCATCTCTGCAAAATAACAACCACTAAAGCTAATGCTATTAAGCTAATATACATTACTACATATTTTTCTTTTTACTTCTCTAATCCTTGGGATATTGACAATAAAATCGTAAAATGGTAAAATCGTAAAAATTCAAAAATGAGTGACGGAAAGAGATCGATTTGTGATCTCTTTTCCTTTTTTATATTTTTTTTTCGAAAGCTGTCAGTAATAAAAAAGAATTTTAAAAAATTATATAAGAATTTCTCCGACAAAAAACCTTCCAGTTTCATTAATTGAAGAACAGCTGTTTAAATTATTTAAATTTAAAAAAGGTTAATCTTTTGTCCTGTGGGGGTTGAACACTTTAAATTAATTTTATTTTGATACAATTAATTAAATATATTGTTTGTTGTTATCAATAAATAAAAATACCAATGACGAACATTCTTTAAAGTATATTATCCACCCACGCTTTTTAGATAAATAAATAATGTTAAGAGAAAAAAAAACAAGGAATAGGTATTTAAAATCAAAATAGGTACATATACTGTTCATGGGATATAATACCACTTCGGATATTAAACCCCCTGCTGGTTTGTCCCACGAGAGGTGAGGGTGGCATTATAAACGGAGTCGAAAATAGGTGTAATTATTATTATGAGATAGGAAGTTAAATAATGCATGGATATTTTGTCTGTGGGGGTTGAACGTACCTAAACAAGAAACTTTTTTTGGACAAACAAAACATAAGTTTATTTGTTTTTGTTTTATGTTTGGATAATTAAAAAAAGAAAAAAAACATTTATTTAAAGCTCATTCTTTTGAAACAATCTTCTCTGTTCATTAAGTAAATACCCATATCTCTTCCTTATAAAATGAGCAGCCATTTTTGGTTTACGATCACGTGTCAAAACACCTTTGTGATTACCCATAACTCTTTGAAGACCTTTTTTAAAATTTTAATTTCTTTAAAAATAAGAAAAAATTACTTGGAGCAGTCATAAAATCAGCAAAATTCCACACCATTTCACCCGAAAGATGCCCTGCCCGTCTTAACTCTTCCAAAACTTCAGTCGTTTTTTGAATTATCTCAACTTGATATTGTTCAGTAAAAGGGGCACTAGGCTGTTCGTGAAGACCAGGAATTGCTTCAGCACCATATTCAGTAATATAAATTGGTTTTTCAGGAAATTGTGCTCGAAAATCGTTTAATTCTTTTAACTAATAATTTTTAAATATTTTGAATTGAAAATATTAATAGAAAGAATATATTTAGATTTAATTAATATATGCACCCTCACGTTACTGTAAGATCACAATAACTTTAGAACCATTTTATTAATACCTAGTTATGATACTGCTTCCAATACTTCCCCATATAAAATCATAAATTACCGCATTTACTCAAATAATTACTCTCCCTCAAATAATTACCCCCTCCCTAATAATTACCCTTGAAAAAATAATTACCCAGGTTAACTATTTTTTTTTATTTTTATATTTACAACTGGAGATTGGACAGAGATTTGTCAAAAATTCTAGATTTAGCGAGATCAAGACCTATATCACTATCAATCACTCAAGTCATGTCTCCAGTTACATGACTTTTACTAGACCATTTACAAGAAAGGTACTCCTTGGGAATAATACGGTAAAATTAGATGTTAAATATTAAATTATTTAAAAATAAGCTAACCAGAGAATCCTTGATTGAGTCAACAAGGCCTAATCTATGGTACCAACCTAATTATAAAATTTTTAAAAATATTTATTAACAATTTTCTTACCATAATAACGATTAAGACAAATAATATCTAACAAATTAATCTTTCAAAAAAATTAAAAATTATTTAAAAAAATATTTTTATTTTACAATTTTTTTATTTGATAAATAACCAAATACAGCAGTGATAGGTCTAGTTGGGTCCAAATGTCTAGTTAACATTACCAAATCACTAAAATCATTAATTATTTAATTAACTATTTATTTAATTTACTCAAAATAATCAAAAGTTTCATCTCCTTTAAGTTCTGGTTCATTAGCAATAGACCAAGCAATTACAGATGGATGGTTCTTATCTCGATTAATCATTTCAGTGATCATTTTTCCATGTAACTTTGCTAATGATTTGTCAAAATGTCTGGGAAAAATTAATAAAATAATTTTTAATAGTCAAAGGATCCTGGTTTTTTCATTTACAACGAAAACTAGGAATTGTCCGTGTATAAGAAAACCAGGAAAATCACGGATCTGGCTATCCAGGATCTGGTCCAGGACGATCCCAGGATCTCTATCCCTATATCCTGGGATCAACGACTATCCAGTCTTGGATGGTCCAGGAATATCCAGAATTTAAGAGCAATGCTAGGAAATATGAATTGTGCTCTTATATCTCATAATCATAAATTCTTTTAGCTCATAGTTTTTCTGAGGGTTGTCAATAATTAACCAGATAATCACAATTAGTATAGCAATTTCAAAGAAAAAGTATGATTTGAGGTACTATTAGCTTCCAAGGAATACTCGAGAATCACTCAACATTATTCTCTATTAATTAATATAATTCCAAAAATTAACTTTATTCCAACAGCGGGTACTTCAGTAATAACAACAATTCCTCTCCTGTCAGCCTCATATGCCCTTTCCTCACTATAAGGGTAATGTGTTGTTCTATAACAATTAGCATTAAGCCATTCAAACATATTTAAATCTTTGATCATTACAGACCGGTCAAAACCTCTTCCATGAATCTTTTTTAGAATATTTTAAAAAAAATAATTTTTAATAAAATAAACTTCAAAATCTTCATGCATTCCAAAACCAAAACAATAAAAAGGTTTTTTATTCATTAAAATTAAACCATTTTCTATTGAAACAGAACGAAAACCAAAAGTTTCTTAAAAATATTTTTAATTAATTTAAAAATTAAATTTTGACCTCTATAAACGTCTAGCAAAATTTCTCCATTTGCTGAGAATAATTTTGCCTAAAATTAGTTTTATTTAATTAATTAAAAATTTAATGTCTTAAGAATAAAAGAAAAGGTCAGAGACGCAGAGTAGGTTAATCTTCTCATGTCTTTACGTTAGAACATTTAGTTAAATGTCAGTTGAGTCCATTTGAGTCTTGAGAATTTTTTATTAGGAACTTTTATCTTCCCTTTATAATTAACTCCCTCTATAATAAACTCTCCATATAATCAACTCTTTCGACTATATAATGAACTCTCTCTATAATGGACTCCTTCACTGGTTTCTTCGTGTCCACTATATAGAGGTTGTCGACTGCATTTATTTTAAAATTTATCTAAAAACCTCAGCTATATAAAGATTAGCTTTTCCCATTCCTCTAGGCCACCATAAATTAACATTATCAATTTTAATTTTATTAGTTGGCCCTTCCATTAAAGCAACAACTGATTTTTCATAAAATATTGTAACAATTATTTTTGATGAAATTTGTAATTTTTCATTAATTTCAATTGAATAGGATAAATTGCCTTTTTTAAATAAATTAAAAATAATTTTTTAATTTAAAATTAAATTAAAACCATAATAATCAGCATTTATTTTAAATTCATTAATAAATATTTGAGGCAAATGCCAAATCTGAACTGGACGTAAAATGCCCGCATAATTGAAAAAATCAAAATTAGGCGTTTGTTGAATTATTTTAGAACCAGAAGATCTATTAAATAATTAATATTTTTATTTTTAAATATTTCGATTACAATCCGATCTAGCGCAGCCTAGTCTGCCTCAGGGCAAATAACTAATTTTATACAAATCAAAAATAGTCAATTTTGGTATTATTAGACGTATCTCGTCGAGCTGCATCGAATGGTACCAAATTGACTTTCAAAATTGACTTTCAAATATATTTTTACGGTAAGTTATGGCTTTGGGAAAGACTGGGGTCGTTGTAGATCTACCTAGCCCCAAATATTTAATTAATTTATTTTCTCACAAATTTATAATATTAAAATCGCCTGGAGGAATAGTATAATTTGAAAGTGTATTATTTACAGCAACAGTAATTAAATTTGGAAAATATTGTATTAATTGCGCTTCAAATTGAAAAGGTAAATGTCCACCTACATGTCTACCAATTTCTTTACCATTTAAAAACTTGAAAATTTTTTAAATTTTTAAATTTTTTTTAATTTTTACCACTACAGCAAAATATTGAACACTTCCAAAATGCAAAAACGATCGGGGTTGATTATTTTGGTGATTATTTTGATTAATTATTGTAGAGGGAAGAAAATAATGTCGTTGATACCAAACCCATCCAACATGATTTTGTAAATCTCGTTCAAATGATAAATCATTGAAAGCTGCTGGGACAGGCATTCTTGTGGCATTCTTTCAAATAAAAAAATTTTTTTCTCGGCGAAATAATTTTTTTAAATAATTATTAAATTTTTGGATGGAAGGGAAGGGCATTACTAGCAATTATAAGTTTCCTTAATAAATTTATAAATCCCTTATAGTCAACTCCCTGTATTGAACTCCCCATATAATAATTTAGTTTATTACAATTCTATTATTTTACCTCAAATTCAGAGCTCAAATCAATTTTCGCCCAATTATTTAAGAAACCAATTCCTTCGCTATTTGCCGGTTCTCGAACAAATGTCCACAAACCATCTAATGATTCTAGCGAACGAATCTCGTTTTGCTGAATTTTAAATAAAAAAATTGCTTGTGATAAAATTAAAGGAGAACTCAAAAATTATTTCAAAATTATTTACCTGCCCAAAAAGAATGGCAAAAATAAAATAATTTATTTTAAATAAAAATAAAGCAAAAATATAAAAAATATTTTTAATTATTTTCATTAGTAAATTTATATTTGAATTAGAAAAGTATTTTTTAATTAACAAAACAACTCTGATTTTTAATTATATTCACAACATTTTTAAATTAAATTAAATATTTAATTTAATTATTTAAAAAATTAAATTTTTTAATCAAAGACAAACGTGTTTATTTATTTAAAAATATTTATTTTATTAAGAAATTGTGAAAATCTATATTTATTTGTTTATTTGGAGGCGGATGAATAATTATTATTACTATTTTATATATATAAATATTATTTTTCAAGGCTATTTAAATGATAAATAAATGTTTTTTGACTCATTTAATTTTTTTATTTAAAAAGAATTAATTTATCTTTTAATTAATTAATTTTCAATAAAATAAAAATTAAAATCACATAAATCGACCAATTGTTTAATTTATTTTATAAATTGATTGTCTAGAAAAATTCTTTAAAAATTCAATTTAGGTTTTTCTTTTAATTCTATAAAAAATTTTATTTTAAAATTTTTTATTATTTATTTAAAAACAAAAATAAATACAGGCAACCCGTCTATAATATTATTTAAATATTTTTCAGAAAATTAAAAAAATTTTTAAAAAATGAAATTATCCTTTATAGCCGTTTTCTTAACATTTATTTTTTGCGTTAATAAAATTAATTCAACTATAGAAAATGGAAAATCTGGTTAGTTAACTAATTTTTTAAATTAAATAAAAAATCTTTTAAAGAAAATGTTGATACTTTAATTTCTTGGCCTAATGATATTCCTGGACTTTCCGATTGTTTTAGCAAATATGCGTAAGTTAAAATATTTTTAATCATTTCAAAGACCTAACTTTGATGAAATATTAAATCTATTAGGCACTTTTAATTTTTAATGATATTATGGGAAGGGTTAAATGCGTAAAAGTGCCGATATTTAATTTCCCATAATTTCTCTCAATTAAATCCCAAATCTCCAAATAATTTAATATCTTTATTGGATGAATACCTATTTATTAATTTAATA
The DNA here is from genome assembly GCA_000172435.1 of Meloidogyne hapla. Classification (NCBI taxonomy): domain Eukaryota; kingdom Metazoa; phylum Nematoda; class Chromadorea; order Rhabditida; family Meloidogynidae; genus Meloidogyne; species Meloidogyne hapla. Next base: position 38,919 of record ABLG01000954.1, on the reverse strand, counting down.
AATTATTTAAATAAAATAGTTATGACGATTGTTCAAATCGAATGAACTGTTGCGAGAAACACCATTCAACAATGTGTACATGCTAAAATACATGAGACATTTTTCTATTTTTCATTTATATTTGGAAAAATGATAAAATTATTTTAAAATAAATGATTTTTAATTAAAAAATAAATTTGGCAATTTTAATAATTAAATAAATATTTTAAAATAAAAATACCTTTTATTAAATAATTTTAATATTTATTTAATAAATAACACTCAACATTAAAGTATTCCTACAAAAACAAGTTTTAAAAACTAATCAGCAAAATTTCTTTACTTCCTTTTTAATTTAAACTTACTAAGTTTATTTATTTTTCAAATTAAAGAAAACAAAATTAATTAGATATTTACCGCCCTAATTAAATTAATTATTTTTATTTAATAATTTAAGAATAAATAGACACATTTTTATTAGTTTTTAGTATTATTTGATAGAAAATTAAATTTTTATTTAAATAACAAAAAATACTCCGTATAAGGAACTCTCTCTATAGTAACTCTCTATATAGTAAACTCCCTCTATAAGTGAAACCCTCCGTTTTAATGAACTTCTTTTGAAGGTCCTACAAAGAGTTTTCTCTCTCAAAATAACTCCGTATATAATGAACTCTCTCTATAATGGATTCCTATCACGATTTATTCGTGTTCACTGTTTAGAGAGTTGGCTGTATTTTATAGAAAAATTTTTCAGAATTAATAAATCTTTAAACAATGAAATTATTCTTTATGATCAAACTAGCCGTTTTCTTAACATTTATTTTTTGCGTTAATAAAATTAATTCAACTATAGAAAATGGAAAATCTGTTGCTGTTGGTTAGATAATTGATTTTATAAATTTAAATAAAAAATTAATTTTTAAGATAATTTCTCTACCTTAATACGTACTAAACGTGGTGGACTTGAAAATTGTTTTAGTAAATTTGCGTAAGTTTAATTTAAAAATTTATAAGTTAGGTCGCCCGGATCAGAATGGACTCTTCCCCTGTCCCTTCTGTTCACTATTTAGAGAGTTCAAATTTTTGAGAAGGTTGGTAGGGGAGAGGAGGGGAAAGGCAAGGGGGAGGCAAATAACCTAATTTTCCGTCTTCAAATTATTTAATTTTTAAAAAAATTAGTTATGATGATTGTTCAAATCGAATGAAATGTTGCAAGAAATACCATTCAAAGGGCTGTTCGTGTTAAAATAAAAATAATTTTATTTTTCATTTAAATTTGAAAATTGATAAAATTATGCAAAATTAAATATTTTTATTCTAAATTTATTAATAATAATTAATATAACAAAAAACGATTTTTTTTTGTTTAAGAAAATAATTTTTGATTTTTAATGTAATAAATAAAAAAAATTTAAATAAATTATATAATTGAGTAGAAAAATTTTTTATTAAAACAATTTTTAATTTTTAGATAAATGATATGCATAAATAAATTAAATAATATATTTCCACAATTTTTTTTATTAAATATTTTAAAAAAAATCTAAAAAAGGAAAATAAATAAATGTAAATCTTTTATACATATTTCGTTTTAACAAATAAAAATTTAAACAAATTTATTTAATTTAAGAGAATTAGCATAAATAAATTTAAACAAATTTATTTAATTTAAGAGAATTAGCATAAATAAATTTAAACAAATTTATTTAATTTAAGAGAATTAGCATAAATAAATTTAAACAAATTTATTTAATTTAAGAGAATTAGCATAAATAAATTTAAACAAATTTATTTAATTTAAGAGAATTAGCATAAATAAATTTAAACAAATTTATTTAATTTAAGAGAATTAGCATAAATAAATTTAAACAAATTTATTTAATTTAAGAGAATTAGCATAAATAAATTTAAACAAATTTTTTTGTTTATAAACGCATTGAAATTAGAATCAATTATTAATTTTCACATTATATTTCTTCCATAAATTAAAAAATTTTTATTAACTAAATGAATTTTAGGCCATTGGCCCATGAATATTCCCGCTCATTTAAAATTTAATTTTGAAAACATTTCGACTTTCTTATTTCTAAATTTAAGATTTACTTTCAAGCCACCTCGAATGATACGGAGTAGGGCTGCACGTATTAACGAATCAGGGCTGTGGATTTTAGAAAAGAAATTGAGATTTGCGGATTGCGTTTTTTAGGATTTTTATTTTTCAATTGCCTATAAGACCCCTATACTTCTTTTATCCCATACAAAATCCGAAAAGAAAAAATTGTCTAAAAATCTGAAAACTACCAAAAATTATTTTTTAAAATTTCAGAAATATTAATAAAAATGAAATATATCTTTTTGATAAAAATTATTTTTATTTTAACAATCGTTTTAATTAATAACGAAAATATAATGGCTGGCGTAATAAATGGTAAATAATTATAATTTTTTTTAAATATTCCAAAAATTTAATTTTATATTTTAAGGTCTTGATTTAGCTGATAATAAAGATAAGCCAAAGACTTTTCAAGAATGTCTTGACAAATTGAAGTAAATTTTTTAATAATTAAAGCATAAATTAGTTTTAAGCATGAAAAAGAGGGGCGCGTCTTAATAAAAAGCCCTGGGCGTCTATTTTTGAATGGGTCTCATTTAGCGGGCTTCTATTTCGAGCATGGGCTTATAATGGGTTTTTTATGGGGCTTATAATGGGTGGGGCTTCTATTAGGACATTTACTGTATATAACGCCTCAGTAATTTAAAAAATATATCACTTATATTTAAAAAATATAAGTGAATATTCAAGGACTACAATAAAGCCACCACCAAATTCCCTAGAAATCGGACTGGATCACTTTATAATTGGAAATTAAAAAAAAAATTTTTTTAATAATTAAATAATATTTTAACTACTTACAGAAATTCTAAAGATTGTCCCGGGCGTACAAAATGTTGCGGTGATTTTAAAATGAAATCTTGTACATGTTAAATCAGAAGAGGCTTAAATGCAAAAGAAAATGAGAGGATTAATAAAAAATTAAAAGAAATTAAATAATTAATAAACTAATTAATAAAAAAATTTAGTTAAATTTGTGAGCAAAAGCAATAAAACTTAAAAGAAAAAATTTAAAAATTTTCTAAACATTTGTTGGTACCACAACACTCGGTTCTCTTGATTTTTTGCCAGTAAAAATACTTGAGATGAGACTTGATAAGGATTCAAAGCTGGCAAGTGAGCCTATGTCAATAAATCGAATATAGCCTAGATCTCTTGGAGCATAGCTAAAAATAGATTTTTTTAAAGTTGTGGTTATGGCTCCGAAGTCTGGAGCTTATTTTGTAAATGCCCTGGGGCGGGGTCAAATACCCAGCTTTAGTTTTGTATACCTTGTTTTATTTATTTTTTTATAAATATCGTTTGTTCCCCCTAATATTTTTTGTAATTTTTAAAAAAATTTTCTTACGCTCCCCGCCAAATAATAAATTGCTGTAATAATGCAGTTGTTGTTGATTCATTTTTATTTTTTCCAGAGGTTTTTCTTTGCCCATATTTTTGTTGCAATACATGGGCACATCTCATTAAATCTGGCACTCTAACCATCCTTCCACCTACATTGACTAAAGCAAAACGAGCACCCGAAATGGCTCGGCCAAAATAATGAATCTGAATTTTGATTTAAATTTAAGAAAAATTTTAGAAAATTCTGGAGGGGGAGGGGATAAGCAGTTTTCCCGTCTTTCCTTACCTTTTCAATATATTCAATTCCAACTAGGTCAATACACATTGTTGTTATGGCAAGTCCAACAACAATGTAGAATAAGTCGATAATATAAAATTCTCGTTTAGTTGGCACCAAATCTCCAAATCCTACAGTTGTCATTGTTATAAATGAGAAATAAAAACCATCAAATAATGCCCAGTTTTCCCAACTTGCCAGGAGGAGTGCTCTAATAATTAATTATGACTAAATCGACCTCCATGGGGAAGAGTCTCTTAAAGAGTGAGTTTCACTATATATAGTTATTTAAGGAAAGAAATCTAAGTTGTTCTTTTAGAAAGCGTTCACTATATGGAGAGTTTTAATATAGAAGGATTATATAGGGAGTCCATTAGAGGGAGATTTCTGTTTAAATAATTTATTTACCCTATACTCATATAACCAATCAAAATTGCAGCAATTAAAGTTATAGGAATATGAACATTATCTAGTCCAAGTTCGTGTAGTTGTGCTCGCAACATACTTCTCTGAGGGGAGGAAGAAGAGGCAAGTTCTGCTCCACCAGAAGATAAAGGTTGTTGTTGTTGTAATAAACGATCGCGGAAACGATGTTTTGCCCTCGCATAACGAGTATACAACCAAACAATATGTTCAGAGAGAAACTTGAAAAAATTTTTGAGAGAATTTAAATCAAATTAGACGAACTTTCCCAATATCAGTTACAGTAATTAAAATTAATGGAACACCAAAGAGTGCATAAAATATACAAAACATTCGACCGGTACGTGTTACAGGCACTAAATTACCATATCCAATAGTTGTTAGAAGAGTAGATGTGAAGAAAATTGCCTGATATTGAATGAAGAATTTTAAGGATATCTTTCAAGGCCTATGGCTACTGGGCCTTGGATAATAAGTAACTTAATTCTCAATACATAAATAATTTCCAACCGTTGTCATACTCCATGTCCCTTGTGCCATACTGCTATTTTCGCTTTGTAAAAGTGAAAGACCAACATAATGTGTATCAAATGCTTCAAACAGAAGCCGACTTATATTATCAACCCTTTCCATTGCAATCTCTTCCAATTCATCATCAGAATAATTTGGGTCATTTATTATCACCCAAAGATGTTGAAGCATTTCATTTCTTTCCTTTTCTATCATTTCCATTGTCTAGAGGATTAAAAAATTTTTAAAAATTTAATAGAAGACCAAAGAAAAAATTTACATCTCGTCTAATATCCATTTCATTTGGGCCCTCCAAATAATTAAAAATAAAAGCACCTCCAATTACATATAGTAGAGAAAGCAATATAAGTCCAATGTGTGGAAGAACGCTTTAAAGATATTTAAAAATTTTTTAGTTTAGGGTTAATAACATACATTCGCGCATATTTCCTCCACACAGGCATATGCTAAATTACAAAATTATTATCAAAAAAATACAATCCTCCTCTATATAGTGAAATATAAAAAAACTTTTTTACATCTCGTCTAATATCCATTTCAACCTATTTATAGAGAGAGGTTCGCTTATAGAGGGAATACAATCCTCCTCTATATAGTGAAATATAAAAAAACTTTTTTACATCTCGTCTAATATCCATTTCAACCTATTTATAGAGAGAGGTTCGCTTATAGAGGGATTTATTTTGGGAGAGAAATCTCAATTGGTAATTTATAAGAGTCCACTATATGGATAGTTTCACTTATAGAGGGAGTTCACTATATGGGGGTTGAATGATTTTAAAATTATTAATACTACACAAACCGGTGAATTATTTATTTTTAAATTTATATTTTTTGAAATAACATCTCTTGGAATAAAAGGCAAATTTTGGACAAATTCGGGACGTTGTAAAAACATTTTTTGCGGAACAAAGTTTTTTTATTTTGAAGAATAAAAAAGTTTTAGACTTTATGTTAAATTCTTGTCAATATTTAACGCCTCTTTCTTTAAATATTTTTCTTTTCGTATTTTATTACCCCAAGGGAATAATATACTATAACAAAACAATATTTTTTTAAAGATTTACATATTTTATATTTAATTATTCAAAAAAACCTCTTCTTTTTCATCATTTTCTCGCCCAATTAATGCCCAAGGATTAAGCAATTCTTCATGTTCTTGTAAAATTTCACTGCTACTGCTATAATCATCCTCTTCAATTTGTGTTTTTTCATAAGTCATTTTATTTTAATTTCTAGTGAATATTTAAATTTATTTATTTGTTATTAGGGAATATATAAAAAAAAGTTGCAAGTCAAAGAAAATCGCGGATTTAGGTCAAAAAATTTCGAGGAGATGTAATGTCATCATAAAACAATAAGATATCTCGTCTCCTGATCCCTTGCGACTCTACTTTTTTAATATAAATAAACAAAGAATAATTTAAAAAAAATATTTATTTATTTGTGTTAGTATTTTTAAAATTAACAAAAAAATAGTAAAAGTGTAATTTAATGTATTGTAATTGAATTGTTTTAACCATTTGCCATTAGAAAAAAATAAACCTTTTACCCAAATTTCTTTAATTCTCACGGGGATGCCTTTCTTTTTTAACTCTTTTTAGGAACGATGCCAGCGTAAAAGTAAATTTAGATAATTTTTTTCTTTTTTCTTTTTTATTATCTGCCCCCAATTTAAGTAATTTCCTTTTTGGCAGCTATAAAATTAAGGAAAAAACAAATGGAAAAAAATTTTGAAATTTTCAGAAAATTTCAAATTAATCCAAATTAATTTCCCACAGGTCAGAAATAGTAAATCCTGGCTTTAATTGTTCTATAGCTACACCCAATTCTTCTGAATAAACAATTGCTCGAGGTTCAGAGCCGTTGATTGGGCCATCAGAAAAATAGGCCTAAAAATTTTTAATTTTTTAAAAAATCAAAAAATCAACGCACAGCAAATGCATCAACTCTAAGAGGTTTTTCCAAAGGTTCTCTTTCTTCTGTTTCTTGGGGTGCTGAAGGCTTTTCTGTAAAAACATCCCCTAACATTCCTCCAACTTCTTGACGTGAATATTGAACTCCAAAAACAGGAGAAGATTGAAAAGCGTTGAGTAATGCTTGAATGGTTTTGCAGGTATGTTCTAATCGTTCTTCAGGTTTTACTTGAAAACCAAGAATATATTCGCCAGACTAAAATTAATTCAAAATATTGTTAATTCATAAAATGAGGTTAGAGAGGCAGAGTAAGTTACTCTTCTCATGCCTTTATCTTTGACTTTTATGTAAGTAGGGTCCATTTGAGTCTTGAAACAAGGGAATAATTATTGAGAATACTCTCTTGTTTAAAATACTAAAACAAAATAAATTATGAATTTACTTGTAAAGACGTATCAAGAACCAGTGCATGGCCAAAACGTGAATCTCTGATACGACAACTTTTTAGTTGTAAATAAGGAATTGATACATTATACTAAAAATATTAATATTCTTTCATATTTTTCTTTAAAACCTGAGGGTTTAAAGCCGCATACCAAACAACTCTAATATTTGTAATTATCATTACACCTAAATTACCCTAAAATATTAATATATATTTTTTAAATAATCAAAATATAGTCAACTCTCTATATAATGGATACAAAGGAAGAGAGGAAGAGTCCATTATAGAGAGAGGGGTTCACTACATAGGGGTGTTATTTTTAAGAGAAATCTTAGTTGGGATCTTAGAAAGAGTTTACTATATGGAGAGTTTCACTTATAGAGGGATGTTCACTATACAGGATTTAAATTATTATTTATTAACAAACTTGATCACTACTTAAATTCCAAACACCATCAATTCTGTCACACTGAGTTTCTAATGATAATAAAATTAATTTTTCTTCAGAATTACACAAAGTTGTTCTCATTTTCATTTCGCGATACTTTAAATATTTTAATTATTACCTAATTTAAAAAATTATTTTTTAATTTAACCATTCTAGATGCTTCATAAGCTCTATTAATTCCAATAACAGTTGAGAAAAATTTGCTCTAGAGGGAAAATAATTTTATTAAAAATTAAAAGATAATTACACTAGATGGATTAACACAAGTAAAAACAAATTCAAATTTTGTGCCAGAAAGTCCTTTAGACATTATATAAAGTGATTCTGCTTGACCTCGAATTTTCTTAAAAATATAATAAATATTTAAAAAATAAGAATCACGGATTTAGCAACTCGAGTAGTAATTCCAGTTATAGTATTATGTCCAATACTTAAATTTATGCGAGGAACGGCTACGGCATGCTTAGAAATTAGAAGAAATTATTTTTAAATTCGTCACGGAGAGGATTTTTGCGGAGAAAAAAAGTCCGAAAAAAATGTCCGCAAAAAATGTCCGCAAAAACCACTCTTCAATTTTAACATTTTTTTAAAATCCAAAAGAATATTTACCCAAATTAAACGTAAATTAGTAATTCTTAACAATCCTCTATCTCCATTATTCCCTTTAGTATCTTCTACATTATCAATTCTCTCTACAATAGTCTCTCCTGCTGTTAAACGTAACATTCTATTTAATTTTAATTTATTTAATAATTAATTTAATTATTTTACTGACCGAGTGTCTAAATCAAACAAAACATCTCTATATTGCCAAAGTGTATCAGAAAGGGCCATATCTTTTTTTGGCATTTTTAATTGTCAATTTATTGTTTTTATAAGGTTTTGTAGGTTTTATTTATATTTTGCTTTTATTTTAATAAAAACAATTTTAAAATTTGTTGACATGGTAACCAGTTTGTCTAACGTTTCGTCGGTGAACAAAGAGAAGATGTATTTTGAAAAAAGTTTTTTTGGCAATCTTAGAGGGACAATTTTGCACTTTTTTAAAATTATAAGATCTTATCTAACAGTTAACAATTTATTATTGTAAATAAGAGTGCACATCTGGTAAAGAATAAATTAGAAGTAAAAAAATGACTAAAAATAGATAAACAAGTCTGGACAGATTTTTGGCTTTACCATCATTATTTAGAAGAAGAAAAACCTTCTTTTATGTATAAATATTTAAAAAGTACATATTAATAAAATAAAAACTTTATTTAATAAACAAAGTTTATTATTCAGGGGGTGTGATTTTTACTAGGGTTGCACCCCGAACGCTCGGGGGCGGGTATGTCGGGGTTCGGGGTTTTCAATTTTTGTCTGGTGGGGTTCGGGGTCAGCCGTGAATTTAGTTATGTGCGGGGTTCGGGTCGGGGATGACCCCGAAAAAATCATGAAAATATCGTCCGAAAAAGTTTCGGGGTTGAAAAATACACTAGGGATTTTGGTCGGGGTTTTGGGTCGGGGTACGGGGTGCAACCCTAATTTTTACTCGACAGTCTTTTCTATATAAATAAGAAATTTTTTGTAATAAAACTTATTTTTATTTTTAAATACTATCTTAAATCTTGCTTAATTTAAAAGAGTTTTTTAATGATTTGGAGTAACAGGGATCATTTTGATTTAGATCATTTATGTCTCAAATTATAGATAAATAGATTAATTTTGATGAAATTGGTTTCTTTTCATTTTTTATTTTTCCATTTTTTAATGTTTCGGTTTTAGTATAACGGAAAATAATTATAAAATGGATCCAATCAAAATTCCTACAATAATTAAACATGGATGCAAGAAAAAGAAATAAAAGAGACAACAGTAACGCCTTGTAAAGGACCAGAGTGTCCTGCAGACTCTAAGCAAGGCTTCAATGCTTAGAGTACGAGCTCTACTCCGTAAGTTCTAATTAAAATTTCGATTCAAATATTTTTAATTTCAGAGAAAATAGGCTACTTTTCTAAATGCGAATCTGAATGAAATTCATTATCTAAAAAGAAAAAGAAAAATACTATGTATTTCAATAATATATTCATTTTTGAATATTTTTTGATAATTTCTTTATTAAAGTAAAATTTTGAAATTTTAGTAATATTTAAATAATTTTGATGTTTAAAATATAGGTTTTCTTGATATAAAGAGCTTAATTTAAATAGAGTGTAGCTTAATTAAAAAATATTTCTAAAAATTTTTCTTGTTTTTTTAATTTTCTAGACTTTAATTAAGGCTTAATGTTAGAATGTTTTTAATGGTTTTGTTGATTTAGCTCTCTAAATTTACGAAAGTTAATTTTTCGTATTTCCCGAAGACAATGGTTCTAATTTTCAACATTCTACTAAATAAGAATTTAAAAATACGTGAAATTTATTTGTCTCGAACATTTAGGAATTTTTACAAAAATATTCTCAACAACAACAAAAATACAATAGAGAAACTAAACAATATTTAAAATAATTAGAATCACACATATATTTAATTAGAATATATTCTTCCTATTTTCTATATCTTCGTATTCTTCCTATATTTATTTATTTGGTTGTAGCAATCTTCGTTGTCAGCGAGCCGTAATATTCCAACAACTGTTCCACACTCTCGAAGCTTTAAAAAATTCAAATATTTTTTCTTTTAAAAGAGAATATCCTACCAAATACGGTATGGCTCATTACTGACACTCCCAATCCTGAACGTACTCCAAAGCTTCTCATCCTTGCCAGGTTCGGCACTATAGAAGTCTACAATTTGCAAGTGAACAACTTTAGTTTTCGAAGCATCCTTGAAGGCAATCATTAGAGGCAATTCCAAAGTCAATTCAGAAGGCCAATCACTTGGAAGACGGTAATAGATGAGCAGATTTCGAATTTCAAGTTTTTCGAAACAAGCATCCGCGTGCTAAAAATATTTTTTTTTAATTTTAAAAATATTTAAAGACCTCCAAAGTCATAGCCCTAAGCTGATGATTGACAGGTTCCTCAACCGAACATTGAAAAATTTTGTAGTTTCGAACAACAGACTCAACAGGAATGAAGTTTTGGCATTCTTTCATGTTGCTACAAGGCACAACATGTTTGGCTTCTTTCTTACTCTTTTTAGTAGAAGGCGCGATTTTTGTTGTCCCCATTGTTTGTTTTGATTGTTTTCCAATATTGAGCTTTAAAAAATAAAAAATGTATTACAGTCTTCCATAGGAAAAAAAAATTAAAAATTACCTGTAGTTTCAAACAAACTTCAATATTCAACTGACCGTCTTTGGAAATGTTTAGAAGATTGAACTTTGTTGCTGTGATGTTGTTAGATGACGTTGCCTTCATTAAGATTGAGAAACATACGTTTGAAAAAGTTGTTTAAATACCAAGAAAACTTTATTCAAAAAACTTATTCAAGACACGCTGAGTTAAATTCGTGTTGTCTAATTTTCGGTGAAATATCCCCCATATTTACTCAATGACGAATAAATAATCTAATAAAATTTTGAGAGTATCAATCAGTATTTAAATTTGACGAACAAAGGTTTTTTTCAAAATTTTATGAAATAATGGGGAGAGAATGAAGAGAGAGAGAGAGAAATTTTTATGATATATTTGCATATAATCAACAAGTTTTAAAGTTGATATAGAAAGAGAGAGAATAATCATTTTTGAACAATCCAAATAATTTTTATTAAAAATCAATTTTACTCATTTTATTCTTAACAAACTAAAAATTTTAAAAAAATGTATAAATTTTATATTAAATATTTTATTAATAATTTTATTTTATTTTTAATTTTAAATAATTTATTTTTATTTAAATTGGATGCTCAAAAATTAATAGTATGTTTTTATTGATAATTTCTTTAAATTTATTTATTAAAATTTTATAATTATGTCTCTGATTGTCTTATTTTGAATAATTTATAATTTATTTAATTTTTGAAAAACAAAGTCTCTTATAGTGAACAAAGGTGTTCATTAAATAGAGAGTTTCACTTATAGAGGGAGTTCACTATATAGATTGATTACTGTATTTTAATTAGTTAATTTTTAAAGAATGATTCTAATATTCTAACACAAATTTTAATACAACCAAAATCTCACATATTAAAAGAAGATAGAATAAATAATACAAAGAAAACACGTATTGATAACCTTACAATAATAAAAAACGAAAAAAATGTAAAAGAAAATGAAGAAAAAAGTGAAGAAAATGACGAAGAATCTTTATCACAAATTGACGATTTATTTCAAAATAGAAAAACCTTTACCTGTCCATTAGTTAAACAATTATTGGCAACTGGAAGTTCAGCTTCTGAATTAAGTCCAGAAGATGTTGATGTTGTGGCAGCGATGGGAGATGCACTTTCGGCATGAAAAGTTTTTTTAGTTAACCCGATTTTGAAATTTAAAGACAGGGCTAGGCCTGTACAAAGGAGAGAACATTGAGTTTCGTGGTGCTGCATTTACAGTTGGGGGTGATGCTAATATTGATGGTCTTGTGACTTTTTCAAGTACATAAAAAATATTTTTTTGTTCCTCTCAAATAAAAGATACAAATCAAAAACGATAGTCCCGGAAACTTGTTCTTAGTTCCTAAACAACTAAAAAATCCCAGGACCGCAAACAAACATTTACAGCCGAGAAAATCCATTATACCCCTTCAGGGGCCCATGCTCTCCCCTTGAGCAAAATTTTCTCCTTAAAAGCACAAGCTTTCAGATATTTTGTCTATATTCAATCCAAAATTAGAAGGAATATCCCATGGAATGGGATATGTAGATTCTCTACCTTCCAATCAGTTTAATGTGGCAGAGAGTGGGGCAGAAACAGATGGAATGCCTGAACAAGCAAAAAAGTTGATTGAACGTTTAAAAGAATATTACACAAAAGAACAGCTTAAAGAAAAGTGGATTATGCTTTTTATTACTGTTGGAACTGAGGAATTTTGTGCAAAGTGTGATCCTGTTAGTTAAAATTTTTTTAAAATATTTTCTTGGGATAAACCCCTGTTTAAGATAGGGATGAATTAAAATTTCTAGTTTATTTTTTAAGTTTCCTCAAGACATAATTTCTCTTTGTAAAATTAAAAGTCTCATGACTCAAATGAATTTAATTGACAAATGTTTAAAAAGTCAAATGTACTGACAGAGAAGAGTAACTTACTCTGTGCTCTCTAACCTCTTTTTTTTTCTTCTTTTGGAAGATAGAATAATTAAAATACAATTATGTTTTCAAAATTCTAATTTTTTTTTGATTTTTTGATCAATTAAGATCTTTCTCTTTAATTAAAAAAATTTTTTTTAATTCCCTCATTTCAGCCAAATACCGAAGCCCTGAGGCATTCAATCCAAACTCTGCGCAGATCGATTCCCAAACTTTTTGTGGTTCTAGTTGGCCCTATACACGTTGCAAGATCTTCAAAATTAACTTATAATTTGTTAAAACCACGCTGTCCGTGCCTTTCAAAAATTAGTGATTCTCAACTTGGAAATTTACAACAAATATGGCGTAAAGCTTTAACTCAATTAGAGGCTGAATTTTATGAGAAAAAGCATAAACATCCAAAATTTTCTCTATTGGCTTTATCTAAACTTAAAATTGGTATAGACAATAAACAACCTTTAGAACAACTTTTTCTATCAGAAAGTCCTCTTCTTAATAGGCAAGGAAATATTTTAAAATAAAATCAACTTTCTTTTAAGTGGACTCCCTTTATAATGGACATGTAGTGCTTGGAGGGAGAGTCATTATAGAGAAAGGTTCATTATATAGGGAGTTATTTTGGGATGGAAATCTTAATTGCGCCCTTAAAGAGAGTCCAATATACGATAGGGTCACTTAAAGAGGGAGTTCACTATATAGAGAGTTTACTGTAAATTAAAGATTATATAGAGGCTCAATTAATATCTTTCATTCTTTACAGTCTAGGACACACATACGCAGCAAAATGGCTATGGAATCGTTTAATAGCTGGGCCTCGCTATAATCTTTCCTCACGTCATCAAATATCAATCGCAGAAGAAAGCTATTTTTGTCCTTCATTGGTTGGTTAAAACTCTATTTTAAATAAAAAAAATTTAAAGGGATGCCCATTCTTCCGTACCTTATCAAATATGCGCAAATGTGTCGTCCGTACTCGCGCAGAATTTGAAAAACGTTTAAAAAGTGAAATATTTGAACAAAAAGAAGAATTAACAGGAAGAAGGAAACAAATAAAAGAAAATTTAATTTTATTTATTTTAATACCGTTAATACTTTCCTTACTTTCTGTTATTTCTTTTGGAACTATTTTCTTTCTCCATGGTCTTAAATCGACGAAAGGAAGATTTGAGACAATTCCTGGTGTTTAAATTAATTGTAGCTTATTTTTTTTTAATGTAGAGGCACTCCTTCTAATAAATGCAAGTTTAATCACGCCATTATTTTCATTAATATTTTATTTAGAAGAATTCAAATTAAATAAAATATTCTTTATCACATTTATTTATCACATTTTTTAAGATTAAATATCAATATACAGATTGTCAACTCCAATTATAGTGATCCCCCTCTCATGTCTCTTAATATCAATCATATATCTCTCAATATGAATCTCTCAATATCAATCATTTTACTTCCCATACCTGCCAGTATGGGGAGTAAAATTATATTAGTAAGGGCATTAATCCGGTGCTATATTGATAAAGTAAAATAACTAAGTACATATATATGAAAACTCTAAATCCGGAGGTGGGCATAGGGAAAATAAATACCAAAAGCACTATGTCCCAAGGAATTGACTGTTATAAATTTGTCATCAATCTATTATTTATAATTTTTAAAACATTTTATTTATTTATTTACTTTTCAAAATATTATTAACTTCTTCAAGTAATTGAACATTGTCTAAGTTCATCATTATCTTCAAGTTCCTTAATTTAAAAATATAATTAATTGAAATTTTTTAATCTAAAATATACTTGTAATTCTTTCCACGAATTATCGTCACATTTTTGCGGTTTTGATTCAGGGAAGCACCAAGCTTCGTGACCTAAGTTTGTTTTCTTACTGAAAAAAAAGTAACAAAAAACAAATTTTTTTTTATTTTAAATAACCTCCCCAAGCAATCCTTAAATCCTGGAACATTTAAATATCTTGGAGGCAGCGCTCGTTCATTTCTAACAATTTCAGAACCTTCAACAATAATTAAGAAAATCAGTATAAAAATTAAAAACAAATTTCTTAACATTTCTGAAAATAAAATAATTTTTATTGACTGAAAAGTTTTATGGAAAAAAGCTAGGAATATAATTAATATTTGAAATTATTTGAAAGGTTGATAAGGAATTTATAAATATAGTTAAACATAAAGCGAATTTAATTTATAAATTTGGAGTGATGTACCGGTTCGAACAGTTCCAAGGTCCCATATGCTTCCAAGATTTTACATTTAACAGTTCCGAGACTACGGATCCAGAACATAAAATTAAATAAATTTTTTATCAATAAATATTTTTTTTAAATAATTTTAACAGATTTAGACAACTAATTAGAAAAATAAATTAATTTAGAGAGGAAGTGAGAGAGAGAGAAATTTATTATACCCATAATTTTGTTTGTTTATTCAGGCATCTTATTTTTTATCCGATTTAATCCGTCATTTAAAGTACACTTTTATATTTTTTTAAAAAAACAAGTTGAAAATAATGAGAAAAAAATTATTTTTTAACAAAAAATTAATTAATTAATTAATATATATATATTTATTTTTCGGGAATAAATAAATAAATTTAAAAATAGTAGGGGAAAGGTAGAATTATTTTACAATTTTTTAAAAAATAACAATAAAACGTATGTAATTTAAAAATAATCAAACGACGTCTCTAAAACTTGTTTTATTATTTTTAATTTAAAAAATCTTTTATTCATTTTTTTTATTTTTTTTATTTCAACTAATGATTAGGAAATAAAAATAAAATTGTTATACGTGTTGATTGTTTACAATAAAAATGAGGAAGAATTGGTTAAGAAATTCTCTTGATATTTTTTTACAAAAATGACAAGAAAGACAAAAGCTGTTTAAAGTTATTTAAAAGATTGTTAAATATGTTGTTAAAGTTGTTGTTGGGTTAGGAAGTCTAAGGATAAAGCTGCTCTAGACTTCAGACCGGAATGACCAATTAAATCGGCTCTAACCTAATCAGAATGGCTGCTTAATATCAATAAACAATCCAAGGCCCAGTTAGACAAAATGACCTAGATATTTTGCCCAGTTAGACAAAATGACCTAGATAGGTCAGGTGGAAATTAGGGGATTATAGTTCTTTAATCCCGGGTGGATTATAGATGTTATAATCCGGGTGCTCAAGACCTTGCGGAATGGCAAATTGGAAATAGTTCAAACCCTATCTAGGGATGACTAATAAATTCCAAATATATTTATTCCAATAGGAAAAATACAAATTTATTTATAAGTAAAAGTGTGTATATGAAAAAAGCGCATAAAAATGAACATTAAAATCGAAAGAATCATTTGTGGGCGTGTCCTCTTTAAAATGTTCTTTTTGGCTAGGCCCATAAGATCACATCTATCGCATATAGTAAATAGCGACAAAAAATTATTATCTTTGTTTACTCAATACATTTTAATATATTATTTTTAATAAATATAGGATTTAATTTTTTAAATAAAATTTTTATATCTTTTAATTATTAAAATTAAACAAAAAAAAGAACTATTTCCTATTCAAGTTTATTTATTTTATCAATTTTTGTGGAAAAATCACTTGATATTATTATTATCCACTAACAATAAGGTACCAACTTTTGAACTAAATTAAACGTCTTTTTAAATAAAAAAATATTTTCTTGAAATTATTAAGCGAATCTTACACTTTATTACAATAATAAACAAATACAAAAATATTTATTGAAATGCTTTAAATAAATAATATCCTATAATTATCTACTAATCATCTTTTTACTTTCTTTTACACCCATTTTGATTCAGAACATTATTGCGTATTGACACGAATATTATAATGAGGATTTTGAATTATTAGTGGCTGTTGTTGTGGTGGAGATTGTGGTGGCGTTGGAGGAGGTTGTGGTGCCGGTAGAGGAGGTTCTTGAGGTTTTGCACAATTGGGCACACGTTCGAATGTTCCAATATATTTATTGCATTGACTACAACGATGCACAACGTCTTTACAGCCTTTGAGACATAAAGGAATTAGACAACAACCACAAAAACAACTGAATAAAATAAATCTTTACTTCAAAAAAATAATAGAAATTACCAGAAAAATAATAGACAAAAGACTAACACACAAGTAAACACACCAGAAACATGTTCGATTTGAGTAACAACTTGTTGGCAACATGAAGGACAATAAACCTAAAATTTTGTTTTTAATTTTGTATTTTATGAAATTTTTTTAATTTCACCTCTTGCGGGAACGGCCCAAGATTATTATTTATTTTTTGAGGAACATCCAGCTGCTGCTGTTGATTTGATAATTTTGTTTTTGACTCTTGAGTAGGTGATGTATCAACACTTGATGAAGAAGATTCTTTTTCCTGAGTGTTGTTGGTGTTTAGGCTGTTTGTGTGCTTTTTCTTCTTGTGGAATGCCATCACGAAAATAAACTTTTGAAGATTTTTTGTTGAGAATAACAAACTTGAATAATATTTAAGTTCGTACTTTTATACTAACAATAAATCAGTGTACTCACCAAAACCTTTTAAGATGTTTTAACAACGAGTTTTTGATCAAGAAAACCAACGAATCGGACGAGTATTTGACTCGATTTTTAATTTTTTTTTCAAAAAAAATATTTACAAACTTTTATTTATTTTGTAGAAAAATAAAATTATTTTATTTATTCTTCCTTTCTTTTTATTTATCATTTGTTTGTTTAGAACAGAAATTAACACGTTGAACGCGAAGACATTGTTCTCGGAAACGTTTACATTCGTCTACCAAATCGGCCAGATTGCGATCACCACAGAGCTGTCGAATTCTTTTATCGAGGCTTCTGTTTTAAATTTTTAAGTAATAAATTCACCTCCTTTTAATAAACTCCCTCTATAAGGAAACCCTGCATAGTGAACACTTTCGAATGTCTCAACATAGCTTTCTCTTAAAAATAACTCCCCTTTATAGTGAAACTCTCTCTATAATGTACTCTCTCCCTCAGTCCCTTAATGTTCACGTTGAAGCTGTACTTACTCCCTCTACTAGTCATTATTCTTTTAAAATTAATTAAATATTTACTTACTTATATTCATCTCTTTCCATTAAAATCCCAACATCCTCCATTTCGTAATAACGATCACAAAGTTCAGTTAATGTCATAGACTTCATTACAGGCAGTCGAAAAACCATTGCAATAAAAAATAAATCCAAAATTAAAGAAGTCATTAATTCTTTTTTCTTAAAAAATAAATTTATTTTTTATAAGACCCCCTCTAATTAAATATTTACAGTATTTAATTCTCCACATAAATATCTCTCACAAGCCCTTTTTAATACAGGCAAATCATTTAATTCTGCATCAATTAAAAAATCAACAAAATCTTCAACATAATCCATATCAGGAAGTACAACTTTGTTAAAATACCTTTAAAAATTGGGAAAAAGTTATTAATTAATCCAAAAAGTTTCTTTCAAAATTAATAAAAGAAAATCTTTACAAAAATAAAAAATCTATTAGAACACCTTAAATAAATCTTATCTCACAAATTCTTTAATAACTTTCTTCATAAGTTTAATAAAAGTCAATTTTAGTATCATTCGACGCAGACCGTCGAGATACGTCGAATAATACCAACCTCGGCGATATTCGACCTAGATAAACCTTAGTTTAATAGCTCTGAAAAAGGTTGGGCACACGGAAGCTTGTGGTGTAAGTAGGGGTATTTTTAATAGTTTTCTGATTTTTAAATTAATAATTTTATTTCTTTATTTACATACATATTAGCCAAAGTATCGTGTACTTCAGCTTTATTCTCTTCATCACATTCAAAAGGAATATCTTCGTCTTCATCATCTTCTCTTTCAATTTCACAATCAGAACAGCTACGATTAAAACATTCTTCAGATTGAGAAAAATTCTTTTTTCTTTCATAATTATGTTGATGATAACTATTCGAGACTAATAACTGGAAAATTTTTTAAATAAAATTTTTAATCAAAGTCATTAAATCCAAGTTAGTAATGCCAATACTCGATATAACCTGAATCTGATTTTTTGATAAATTTTCTGGTTTCTGGTCATCGCTTTTAGATAAGAATTATATAGTGCAACAGGGTATAGGACATATAAAGTAGAATCCCGATTGGATGTATTCCCCTAAGGTAGAGACGGATACAAGCCCACTGTGGTTTTAAGACACCCATCGGCTCCTTAGAATGTCACTATATCCGGATTCGACTAAATTTCTTTAAATATTCATCAAATATTTACTGTAAGTGAAGCTCTCCGTTCACAACTTTCACAACAGGCAACAAGCAATTTTTTAAATAAATGTGGTTCTGAAGCTCGATGATGAGGAATAATTACTAATGTTTGATTTGAAATTGTTTTAAATTTATTTTTTATTAAATTATTATTTAAATCTTCATTTTCTGTAACCGTTTGTTCTTTTTCATTTTTAATTGAAAATTCTTCTAAAATTAATTCTTCATTTTGTGAATGTCTTCTAGAACCTTTTCTACTTCCATAATTTGGATAACACTTTTCTAATTCACGTCTTTCCCTTTCTCTTTCCATTACACGATTAAATGATCTTTCTAAATCGAGTTTTCTATTTCCTGTTATCATTTTGTGATGACCATCTGAAGCACTTCTTGGCCTTTAATATATATTTTTGGGTATTAATCAATTATTTTGTCTCCGAGTGTCTATGGAATATCATAAATCACCTAAGTCTTTAAGTTTAACTTAAAGACTTAGGACCTGTCCTAAAATTTAGGACCTAAGTGTCCTAAATTATTTCTAAGTGGCTCAATCACCCACTGTTTAGTGACAGGTAGGTATCTCCATGAAACTTAAAGACGACTCTTCCTTTTTAAGGGATAAATTGAGAGAATTTATAGTTTATAGTCTATCTGGATTCTTCCCAGTTTTCTCAATGTCATAAATTATAATTCAAGAATTCTACAACCTTCGTATTTTGCATTTCTTCCAAACTTTGCTGCTAACTCTAGCTCTATAATTAGCTGTCAAAAATGAATGTATTGGTGTAGGAGAGACTGCATTTAAATAAGCATCGGCACAAAAATGAGCCAAATCCATTTCAATTAGTAAAGAAAGTCGTATTACTTTTCCAATATTTTGACGTATATAACCACTAACTTTTTTACGATCTTTTAGTGCCAATTCACATTCACTTCCTCGAGTAACAGTTAATGAATGTTCTGCAATTAAAATATTAATACAGTCAACTATCCATGTTGTGAACTCCCTCTATAAGTGAAACTCTCTATTTAGTGGACCATTCGATCCACTAAATTGAGGGAGTTCACTGAGGGAGTTAACTGTAGGATAGAGGGAGTCTAACTGTAAGAGAACTTACTCTCTTCAAGATGTCCTTCTTCAGAATCTCGTTGCTGTTTCAATCCATTTTCACCTAGAACGTGTACCTGTGCCTTCAAACAAATATTATTCATAGGGCCATCCAAATAATAGAGAGATATAGCCACATAACCCTTATCAGCACTAGAAGGACTTTCTTCTTCATCCTCTACTTCCTCATCATCTTCATTCTCTTCTTCACCTTCTTCTTCGTCTTTTTCTTCTTCTTCCTCTTCACTTGTTGATTTTCTTTTATGTTCTTCTTCATTCATTTCATTAAACCTTTTCTTCATTCTCTCAGGTATTCCATGCATTTTCAATGTCCATTGAAAGCTTACATGTTCGTGGACAGTTGCAAACTTTGGTGAAATGTGTAAAATTGTATTTTCCCCATTAGGGCCCAATTGTCTAAGTTGAACACGAACAGGCCAAACATAACGAAATCCAAGAGAGTTTTGATTATTTTTATTTATTTGTGAGGTTTGCGAGGAGAAATTGTTTGTTTGTTTATTTCTAGAAATTTTTAATAAAATTTAAAAAATTTTTGTTTGAGTAATTATGATAATACTGCTTATTTTCAGTTTAATTACAGGGAGAGTGTTAAGGGAGAGTGAATTTCCAAGTGAATAAAATTTAGAGTTAATCTACTCATTTTGTTAACTATTCTCTCACCTACTTTTACCACGTTTTAATCTTTCTCTTATCTTTTTTTTTAATATTTGAAAATAACCCAAAACCTACCTTAACTGATCATTTTGAATTAATGAATTTGAACAATTTTTAATGTTATTTGCTTTAATCTCTGTCATTATTGTTTATTTTTAAAATTTATTTAAAAAAATCTTGAACTTTTAAATATTTATTTAGTATATTTCTTTTAAATAATCTTTTAAGAAAACATTTAAAAAAAATAAAATTTTAGAAAGAGTTTATACAAATATATTAAAATAAAATAAATAATTTTTTATTGGAAAAAATAAAATTTTGAATTATTATTAAAGTATTGATATACAAAAATATGTAAAAATTCTCTTCATTGTGGGAGCATTATTTTATTTTAATATTTATGCAAATCTTCTGGCACTTTAACAAAAAAATATTGACAATAAAAGTTAATTTTTGTTTAAATAAATAAAAATATTTGTTTTGATATTGGTAAATAAATAAAAAAAATATTTAGTTAATAGCTTGGCTGTGGTAGATCGGAGTCAGTTTTATAAATATCTTCAGTCTTTTATGAAGAATTTATAAAATACCGTAAATTCGTCAATAAAGCCCCTCCCTGAAGTAGAGCCTCCCCTTGAATACCCCCTTTGAAAGATGGTTGAAACATAGAGCCCCCGGGGGCTGTATTTCCGAATTTACGGTAACTTTCATGATTAGACTGTCACCTTAAATTTTAATTCTGGTGGTCTTGAGATGGTGGTCTAATTGTCTAAAATTGTATTACCTAGCTTGATCTGAATTTGATAAAATTATTTTTTTTCTTTTTCGTTTTCAATCATTTTTTAACATTTTTCTATTATAAATTATTTATTTTACACTTAATTAGTGTAAATGCCTATATTTGTATTTTAATAAAAAGTTAAGGAAGAATTATTACACAAAACTATATAAATATTAATATGATTCATTTAAGCAAGTTAAAAAAGGAAAAACAGCTTGAGGCAATATAAAAGGAATATATTTTTTATTTTATAGTTGGTTATGTTGTAAATCTGTCTCTATAGCTTCTTTTTAAATGAGAAAAAGTTGAGAAGAAAAAATAGTAAATTTTTTTGATTGAATCAAATTGCCATTTACATAAAGTAGGTACGTGTTGATATTGACGATTTACACATATTTTTTATTTTCATTTAAATTTTATTTCTCATCATTACAATTTTATGGATATTAATTTATTAAATCATTTTAGTAACTAAAGCATGATTTAATCTTTTTTATTTTTTAATTTTTTTGCTGTTCCTGAAACATGATTGAAAACATTATTAAAAAATCCGAAAACTAATTATTAGAAGAATTGAAAATTTAATAGATGAAGAAATTATAAAATAAAAATTTTACTGTATTTATTTAATAAATATTTTTGATTAAAAAAATCACTTATAGCCACACCCTCATTCACCAATTTTTCTCATATAATTTTTTTGGGCAGAAACACACAATGTTGTAAAATTGCACCTTTATTGGTTTCCCCTTTTTTATTTCTCTAAAAATACAAAACATGTTCAATGTCATTCCCAGTCTCTTTCTCATTTCCGCCCAATTTCTTTTCCTTTATTTTAAATAAATCCGCCTTCTCCTGTAAAGTTTATTTTTTTCTTTTTAAGGATTTAATTTTTATTAAACGACTTAAGGAAAGTGAGAGAATTTAACGCATCTTTTTAAAAATATAATACTTAACCTTGTAATTTTCGAGACCAATCACCTAATATTTGCAAACCTATCGATATTTAGCAAAATATTCAATGCCAAAAGCGAAGTCTTGACGGCCATTGTTGGGATGTTTTATGTCTCGGAGGCTTTTGGGCAGCTTATTTTCTCAGTATGAAGATAAGTCGGGATGGGGATTTGTGATCTTGATTTGACCGATCAAGATCAGTCACACCCATCAGATCCGATCAGACCGTGACCGATCAGACCGATCAAGCTCGAGATCAGCAAAAACCGATATTTGGATTCTGTCTTTTTATCAATAATCTTTTAATAATTATTAATAGTTATTATTCTTATACTTCAAAAAAAAATTCCGATTTAAATTAAAAAAATTTTTAGCCTTTTCTAAAGAAATATTTCTATTATTCTCTTAAATTACACCCTTAATTATGTTTTCTTTCTTTAACTACAACAAAAATATTAATTTTATTTTTCAATTTTTAAAGCGTTTTTTGTTGCTTTTAATTCTTTGTTCAACAATTCAGCCCGTTAATTGTTCTTGGTTGGTTTTTTAAAGGTTTTCAAAGGTTTTTTAAGTTTCTTAATCATAACCCGTTAAACCTTCATAGTGTGAAAATTATTAGCCTGAACGATTTATTCCAACATATATGTAAAATACCTTAACTTATTTTATGCTTATTTTAGAATGTGATTTAGAGGAGATCACATTTTTGGACAGTATAATTATTATTTTTTATCATTATCATATCATTTATTTTCATTTATTATGTCATGTCTTGATTACCACCAATAATTTAAAATATTAATTAAGCGTTAATGTGTCCAGACTTTAAAAATAATTTATTTTTAAATTTAATTTCCTTAAATAAATTTCCAATTAAATAATTCTTTTTATTCTATTCATGTATTATTTTAAAAATGTTTTGATACCTCTTTTCTTTCAAATATCCAATATTTCAATTGCGCACATTTAATTTTTTTTCAATTTTATGATTTTTTCTCTTTCAATTTTCTTAAAAAAAGGATTGTTTTCTTTGGCGGTTCCCCTTTTCCAATAAAAAAATAAAAAGAGAAAATAGTATGTTTCTTGATTGTTTTCCCTAAATTGTGGTCATAAAATAAATTTTTTGGGAAGGCGGCAGAAGGTATCAAACGACAAAAATGGGTAATTCTCTGTTGTTGTCCTTTATAGCTTGTTTCTCTTTTATTTTTAAACTTTTTTTACTACCAATTTTATTTTAGGTATTTTATTTGAAAGACAAAACACGCGACAAATTTAAAGTTTAAAAATAAGAAACAAGAAAAAAAGGGGGGATTTATAAATTAAAAATTTTTTTTCAGAATTTATAAAGATTTTTAAATTTAATTTTTAAATTTTATAAATTAAAAGTAATTTAATTTACTTGCTTCTGAATCAGAATTTTATATTAGTTTATTTATTAAGAAGAAAAGAAAGGTTAGAGAACACAGAGTATGTTACTCTTCTCTGTCACTTCATTTGACTTTTTAGACATTTGTCAAATGAGACCATTTGAGTCTCATACTCTTTAACGTTGGAAGGAAGATAATTATGAGTTGCTGGAAACTTTAAAATTTTGATTAATTAAAAAAATATTTTAATTAATTAAAAGGTTAATGACGGCCCAACTTGCTTCTGCCATATCCGCTCCAGACTACTACAATTGTCAAATGCAGCCTGGTCTTGTCAAACGTCAACGGGAAATTTGTAGACAACACCCTGCTGCTATGAGGGCAATTAGCGGTATTATTTGAGAATTTTTTGGAAATTTTCAAGAATTAAAAAAAATTTTTTTAAGAAGGACTAAGAAATGCTATTGATGAGTGTCATGTGCAATTCCAAAGGGTAATGTTTATTTTATTTATTATCTATTAGGGATCGAATCTGATTTTTCCCAGCTCTCGGTTTTAACCTGGATCTTGACTAGCCCTGGAATTTTTAAAATTTTTACAATCATGCATTGCCAAATTTTGCAAAATAGTATTTCTCATTTTTAAAGGAACGTTGGAATTGTTCAGCGAGTTTTGGAGTTGTTGGACCTGTGAAAGGGGGTATGGGAAAATTATTTTCAAAAATTATCTTTATTTTAAATTCATTTAAGCAGCAACTGCAGAAACAGCTTTTATTTATGCAATATCATCAAGCGGTGCTTCTCATTCTTTGGCACGTGCATGTGCTAGAGGATTAATTCCAGAATGTGGCTGTGGGGGTGGAGAACAAACTTACGTTAGTAAAATCCTTAAAATTAAAAAAATCCTTAAAATTTCAAAAAATTTTTTAAAAATATTTTAAGGTAACAAGTGCAGCACCAGAAGGATTTAATGGAAAACCTGAACAAGTTTAAAATAAAAATTTTATTTTAATTAATACTTTAATATTTTAAAGTTTATTTGGGCTGGTTGTTCTGATAATGTTAAATTTGGAAATCAAGTAGGAATTTTTTTTCTTAATTTTTTTAAATTTTTTTAAAAATTTTTTAGTTTACAAGAAAATTTATTGATTCAACAGAAAAACAAATAATGGATGCGAGGCAATAATTAATTAATTAAAGCTCTTAAAATTATTTTTAGAGCATTAATGAATTTACATAATAATCGAGTAGGTAGAAGATTGTTAGCTGCTAATGTGCGGGAACAGTGCAAATGTCATGGTGTTAGCGGGTAAATAAAATTAATTAAATTGGAGCTTTCTGGGACCTTCTGAACTTTATTGAATTTTAAAAAATTTGCGGGAAGAAAGAATTATCGTTTTAGTTAAACTTACGGTAAACTAAGGTTATTTAAATGAGTAACCAAAAATGAGGGGTGTGTAAGAACTGATAATCCATAATTTGATTTATTGGTGAAATCCGTGTGCGAGAAAATATTTTCCTGAATAATTTACAAGAAAAATAATTTTTTTTAAATTAAAATTAAAGTTCTTGTGTAACAAAAACTTGCTGGCGCACTGTCCCAAAACTTGAAGAACTTGCATCTTTAATAAAGAAAAAATATGAGAAAGCACAACAAGTACAAATTAATTAAGAAAACATTTTATAAAAAATATTTCTTTTTTTAGGTCATTTTAGCTTCCGATAGTTTTACTTTAATAGTTGATAAAGAAAGGGGAATTTCAGACGGTCGATTATCCCAAATAGGAACATCGAGTGCCATTAGGAGAGAACAACGTTTTTTGAAAGGGAAAAATAAAGTTCAACAAGCAAAGTTGGCAAGTAGATCTGAGCTTGTATTTTTGGTAAATAAATAAAAAAAATATTTAATTAAAATAAAAAATCTTAGGAAGAATCTCCAGATTATTGTTTATTAGAAAATGAAAATTCAAGTGGTGCAAGTGGACGAGAATGGTTTTCCCCTTATTTTATAATTTTAATTTATTTTAATATTTTTTAGTTTTTCTCTAAAAGATTGTGAACAAATTTGTTGTTCTAAAGGATGGAATACTAGAAAGGCATATTTAAATCTCTTAAATTAAAAAAAAATATTTTATTAATGTTTTTATAGGAAATTCGTCAAGAACCCTGTCGATGCAAATTTGTTTGGTGCTGCGATGTTAAATGTAAATATAATTTTTATTTATAGTATGAGGGGCTAGGTTAAGGTTATAATATCAATGACATTATATCATAGGGAATTTTTCCTGGATTTTTTGAAGCATCGAAAAATCATATTGCCTTAAAATTCGATTTTTCTGTCATTTATTTTTAAATCTAATTTTATAGGTGAAACATGTCGCAGAGAGATTATACGACACTTTTGCAGGTATTTTTTTCAAACTAAAAAAAATATTCTTAATTAATTTTTAAAGATGATTAGAGAAATAATGCCTTAAAAATATTTTGCTGTGATCTCTTCTCATAACTATCTCACTATAACTTTTGTCATTTTATTGTCCTACAAATTCCCAACCTTTAATCCTTATTTTATCCACGCCTTTACTTTAATTTCTCAATTATCCAATTTTAGAAATTTTTTTGACAGTAAAATAAAAGTAAGAGATTATTTTTTAAATTATTAATCGTTTAATAGAATAATTTTAATTAATTATAAAATTAAAAATATATTAAAGATTTCACTAATTAGAGCTCTAATCCCGTAAAACAGAATAATAAAAAAAATTTACAAAGTCAAGGCATCCACAATTTAAGTTGTTCCATATAATCATTTGCACTATCAAAAAATGGTTTATCAACATCTTCAATTGTTTGTAATCCACAAAGTGGGCAATCTCCCAATAATAATTCTTTTATTCGTGTACGGACAGAATCTAATTTGCGTTTTGCAATTTCTGAAATTTTTATTTGAATAAATTTTTTGTAAAAAAGAATTTAAAAAATTTTTTCCAGGGATTGTTTGGAACCAAAAGGGAGAGACAAAATTTTTTTTATTAAATAAAAAATAAATTTAAAAAAAACCTTCTCTGCCATTTTTTTCACCTCTTTGCCTCAAAATATTAAAATTTGTTGTAATATCAGTCACGCTTTTAAATTCTTTTTTAAGAATGCGTTCTTCTGCCAATAAACTGACAAATTCAGGAGATTTTTGCTTAAAAAGAATTTTTTTAAAAATTTTTTAAAATTGAAAAAACCTTTAATTTGTCTTCTAAACAAGATTTATGAAAGCAATGTCTGCATATAAAGGCAATAAATTGACGTTTAATTAAAGCCTCTCGGCAAAATGAGCATGAACTGTTTGCTCGAATAACCATAAAACTAAGGGAAAAATTAAAAAAAATTTTTGTAAAGAAACCTTGATTTTCCTTTATCAATTTCTTCATTTAATTCATCAGCCATTTCTGTTGCGTCCCTTATATCCATTTGAAGTTTCTTTAAAAATAAAAATTATTTTAGCACAAAAAATCAAAAAACCTTAATTTCACTTGAATATTCCTTTAGGAATCCCATTAATGGTTCCTTGAAGTGTTCAATTTTTGTAAATTCAGGGAAATAATCTAAAACATCTTGTATTCTAATAACTCGTTTAGATTCATCAAGTAAAGCAAGACATTGAGAAATTGGAGTTCCATTTTTTATCATGCTTTTTGCTGAAAAAATTTTTTTTTTGAAAATTCAAAAATTTTAAAAACTCACCAATTTCTAACCAAACTCTTCTACGCATTTCCATCAAAATAGAATTTGATCGATTCGTTTTTGCATGAAAATTAGCAATTTCAGGTAAAGAATCTTTTCCACCAGTTCTTTTTTCAATTGCATTTTCTAATTCATTAGCACATTTTTTAGCTAATTCAATAGATATTGATAATGCTAAAGTAACCGCATCTTCATAAAGGCCTTCAATACAGAGAAGAAAAACTCGACATTCAACGAGACCTTTAAATAGATCAAAAATTCAAAAAAAAATTCTAAAAGAAACCATGTTCAGTACAAATTCTTAAAGCCTCTGCAATATTAAAAGAAACACCACGAGCATCATTGCCAATACATTTTTGCATAAAAAGCAATAATTGTAATGGTCGAAATGTTGCGTACAAATTAATACAAAAA
Organism: Meloidogyne hapla; assembly: GCA_000172435.1. NCBI lineage: Eukaryota > Metazoa > Nematoda > Chromadorea > Rhabditida > Meloidogynidae > Meloidogyne > Meloidogyne hapla. The sequence goes on along the minus strand of ABLG01000954.1, from coordinate 10,958 downwards.
TCAAGAATTGGTCCATTTGTTTGTGTTGGTGTAAGATTTTCAATAAAAGTAAAGATTGAATCAACCTAAAAAAATATTTAGAAAAAAAAATAATTTTCTGAATTACCATTTTCGCTCGATTTTTCAATTCTGGATTTAAACATTTATGAAAAGCAGGCAAAAGCTTCAAAGGATCTAATGATTTGTTCGACTTTTTGAGCAAAAGAGAAATTAATTCAACAGGCACTTGAGTTATTAAAGCTTCAGAATATTCATAAATTAAATTTGGATTGTCCACACGTTCCAATAAATCAAGAATTTCTTTGTAGGATTTTTGAATTAATAAAATTTTAAGAACTGTTTGAGTATCATGTAATTTATTAGCCAAATATAATTGAACATCAAAGTCTACATGAGAACTTAAATTTAGAAAAATAATTTTAATTTTTTTAATTAACAAACCTAATCATTTTGTAGACGGCAGTCTGGTTATCGCTAACCGCTTGGAAAACTATTTGTCTATTTAGAAAACAAAAAAGTTGCTCTTTTAGACGTCGAATTTGAGATTCGCGTGCGTCAGAAACTTCATTGGAAGTCACTGCTCCTCCACTAATACTGCCTTCAATACTAAAAACATCTGAAGAACAACTTGTTACACTTTGACGATGTTCAGCGAGTTCAGAAAGTTGAATGTCTAAAAGCCAAAGGACTAACATATCTCGATGCATACGTTGCTGAAAAAAGGTTGAAAATAGGAAAAGTGGGGGTAAATTTAAAGTAAAAAGGAGAAAATAAAAGTTTTGGATTTCAAGGGGCGAATAACAAAAAAGACGATATTTAAAAAATATAATTTATAATTTAACCTCATTTCCTTGAAAACGACTAAGACGAAGCTCTAAGAAGTGTTTTAGACCATTTCGACTGCTGGGTCCATCTTTTAACAGCAAAAGAACTAATTTTTCAAAAGGTTCATCTGATTGAGCCAAAGCTTCAGCAGCAGCCACAAAACTACAATTCTAAGATGTTCAATAAAATTATAAAATAAAACAAACTTTCTTTCTGTCATAAATTTTTCTGCTTCTTTTTTCAAAATTATTTGGAATGGTCGTCTATCTTGTAATTGATTGGCAACTTTTTTAGCTTTAGCAAATTCTTTGCGTTCCATGAAATAACGCCAAACTTCACGGCTTTCATCATTTGGCCGATACATAAAAATAGAAGATTCAGCAAAAACCCAAATCATATGAGAAGATGCATCTTTGCCCATTCCAATTATTTTAGGTATACCCTAGAAATTTATTGAAAAGATTTAAATTGATAAAAAAAAGTTAGAATACAAACTATAAAAAAATCTTCAAATGCCAATGTTCGATCAAAAAGTGAAATTGCAACAATTCTGCTTGTATATAAAAGCAACAAATGAAATTCTGTAAGACAAATATCTAGTGGATAATCAAGTCTGCCTTCAGAACGACGATGACTAAAAAACTTTTATTCAGATTAGAAATATCCATGTTAAATAACCTACTTTATATTAACTTCAACACAAAGTCGTTCACACCAATCAGATTTTTCTGTATTATTCTCTCCATTACTTGAATCAATTGTACCTATTGAAAGACCATCAGCTGCTAGCCAAGCAAATTTGGGTGTCAGCTCTTCTTCAAATTGTAACGGAAAAACAGCAAAAGCACTAGGTGGACCTTCATTTTCTTTATCTTTGGCCATTGAAAGATATTGAGGTTTTTTCTCGGCTGAAATAATATTTAAGTAAAAATTAATTTTAATGAGGTTTTTGAAAATTTTACAAAATTAAGAAATAAATACCTGTAAATAAAGACTGCAACACCGCCTCCTGATTTTGATCAACCATAACACTACTCCAAACAGTTCCAACAACTTGAGGTGTAGAAGATCTCTGTTGAGAAGTAGCTTGCAGATTTGCAGAACCAAAAATGCAGTAAAGTCGGTTTGGAACACAAATTAGAAGTAAATAATCACAATCTGAACCAGAAATTTGATGGAGATGTAAACCAGAAATTGGCAATCCCTTCTCAGAAATATTTGAATTTAATTGTTTTAAATAATTTATTGAGCCAGCAGAAGAAATATTTGTTTCGTAAATTGCTCCTAAAAATGCGAAATTCAAAAAATTATTTTTTAGATTTGCGGAGAAAATGACTAAATTGCGGACATTTGTTTAAATAAAAATAAATAAAATTTTAATAACCTTTAGTTGTTCCAATAAGAATAAATCCAGTCTCAGAATCCTTGTTAAATTCAAAATTCCAAGCAATGGCGCTTACAACCATTCCCTGTTAAAAAATTTTTTTTAATATTTAAATTTATTTATACTTTCATTCTCCTGATTGACTTCAAAACACAGTTCCGCATATTAACGTAAAAATTTTCTCCAGAAACAGTGGTCACCATGCCGTGAACACCAGTAAAGTCCAAATGTAAATGTGCAATTCTGTCATGCATTTCAATATGTAATTTTAGGTCTGTCAAATTGAAAGAAAATATAAGAGAAAAAATCGATAAAATTGCGGATTTTGGGGATAAACACGAAAAAAGGCTCCTATGATGTTTTTAGATTTTTATAAAAATTCTAAAAAAAATTACCTGTCTTCTTAGAATTCTGCAAACGAATGTGAAAAAGATTTTGGCCATTTATAGCTACAAGCATCATTCCATTTTGAACTTGAAAATGACTGATAGAGTTCAATCTTAAATGTTTAAAATTTATAAAATTTTAAAATTAAAAGAAAATACTTTAAGTCAACTTGTTGGCGAACAAAAATATCTCTGGATGTATCACGCATATTTTTTAAAGATATAAACCTGAAGAAAAATTAAAAATTAAAAATTTTACAAAAAAATTAAAATTTTGTGGATGAAATGTAATTAGACGAAACGTAATAATTTTTATTGTTTGGCTAAATGATTTTTAGACGTTTAATTATTTTTTGCGAAAAGAGTGTGTAAAATTAGGAGAGACGGCAGAGAAAAATATTAATTTCAATTATTTCACGTGAATTTTTGTAAATTTTTCACGTAATTTTATTTTTTATTTATAATGAACGGCATGGATAAAAACAGCAGTTTCGAAAAATCAAAACTTTATCCTGAGCTTAACGAGGACATCCAAATTAAAAATAACGAAGATATGTCCATAGTTATTAAAGCAGCAGATTTTGCTTCTCGCAGACATCGTTTTCAATCAAGAAAAGACGGGAGGACTCCTTACATAAACCATCCTATTGGAGTTGCCTATCTTTTAACGAGGTACTTAAGCAAAAAATCAAATTTTCCCGAAATTTTAAGTGTTGGAAATATTACCGATCCAGCAACTTTAGCAGCAGCCTATTTGCATGATACTATTGAAGATACTAAAACAACGTTTGAAGAATTAGAACAAGAATTTGGTTCGGAAATTGCGGAAATTGTTCGTGAATGTACTGACAATGCAAAATTGTCGAAAGCGGAACGAAAGAATGAACAAGTTGAAAAGGCTGCTAAGTGTTCACATAAAGTAAAAATAATTTAATTTGAGGAAACCTCCCATTTGTATTTTTAAAGGCAAAACTTGTCAAATTGGCAGATAAACTTTATAATTTGCGTGATTTGGAAAGACACATTCCCCCAGCTTTTGGAAAGCAAGGTGCGCGGGAATACTTTAGTTGGGCAAAGAAAGTAGTGTTTCAATTAAAAGGAACAAATGAGGCATTAGAAGTAGCTTTGGATGATGTGATAAATCGATTTCTCGAGAAACAATAAATATATACTTAAAATTTATTTAAATTTTTAATTTTATTATTTGGTGATTATTTTATACATTGGTGATTGATTTTGTAATTTAATTATTTCAATTATTAAAATATTTTAAATTAAAATTTTTGTTTTAAACAAAGAAAGATTTTCTTGAATAATTATTCCCTTCGAGAATTCAAGACTCAAATGGACTCTTTTGACATATACCTAAAACCCAAACAGAGGCATGAGAAGAGTAACTTACTCTGTGCTCTCTAATCTTTTCGTTTTCAAGACATTTTAATTTTTTAAATTAAACTTATTAAGACTAAATTTATTTTATTAATTCCAACGAAAAACTAATAATACAAAATCAATGATAAAATTAACGAAACATTTTCTTGTAAAAATCCGATATCAAATATCCCCCAAACCCCTGAAAATATCCTCGAAGGTTTTTATAGCAAACTAATTTGTATTTAATGGTTGATTTATTATGAGCAATTAAATAACGAATCTATATACAAAATCATTGGGAAAGGAGAGCGAGAATGAATAAAAAAAATTAGAGAGAATGAAAGGTTTTGGGGGGAAATTTACGAGCAAATGAACAGTCACAACAATTTTTGGCTGCGCATTTCGTCACTTTTCTCTCGTTCACTTGACCTAATCTTAAAAATATATTTTTACTTTAAATTCAGATTAAATTAAATGTTTAAAGATTTATTCCCGTCATTAGGATTTTGTCCCTATCATGCGGCAATTTATATTTTTAATGCATTTTTTATCGTTCGGTTTTTGAAATTTTTATATATTTTTTGTCAAAGTGTTTGGGGACATTTTATTGGAAAACCTTTGGATTTGGAGCCTTACAGGCAATCCTGGACAGGTAGATGGATTTTTATAAAAGCTTTTTCAAATATTTGTAAGTCTTGTTAAATATGAATATTATAATACAGTCAAAGGCCCTCTATAGTGGACATGAAAGGAGTAAGGAAGGAGTCCGTTAAAGAGAGTGGTTTACTATATAGAGAGTTATTTTGGAAATAAATCTTACAATTAGTTGGGATCTTAGAAAGAGCTCACTATGGGGACAGTTTCCCTTATGGAGGAGTTCACTATATGGAGAATTTCGAACAGCCCTTTCTTTCTACTAAAAAATTCTATAAAAAATGCCATTGCAAATTTTCTTAAAATTATTCTAGTATTTACTGGTTGCACAGATGGCATAGGCCGTGCATATTTAGAAGAACTTGTCTCTACTAGAAATATTAAAAAACTCTATTTAATTGGAAGAAATAAAGCAAAATTAGCTGGATTAATTAAACATTTTGGTAAATTCATAGAAAAATAAATTTAAAAAAATTTAAAAAATATAGAGGGAGAATATGGCTGTCAGGTTCGAACGGCCCTTTTCGACTTTGAAAAGGATTCATTTGATGATTTGCCTGTTGAGTTGAAGACAATGAATGTTGGAATACTTGGTTAATAATCTAATTTTAATTAAAAAAATCTATTTAAAAGTTAATTGTGTTGGTATTGCACCAGAACGAGTAGATAATTTGATTGACCAACCAGAGGGTTTATCCTCAAAAATCTTGAAAGTGAATCTTCTTTCCTTTGTTAAAATGATTGAATTAATTTTGCCTGGAATGGTTGAACGTGATTGTGGGATTATTGTTAATATTTCTTCTATAATGGTTTTTTCAAATTCATTATTATCGGATTTAATTTGTTTTTAAACTAATACAGGGTTGGAGACCATTTCCATACCTTTCAACATATCCGGCAAGGTAGTAATTTATAAAGAAAAATAAAAATTGGAAAAAGTCATGAGAATTGAAAGTGTGAGCTCTTTATTCTGGATATTAAAAATTCAAATTTGAGGGATCAGCGACTATGTCCCGGTTCCGCAAAATCGAACGGTTTCACCTTCTTTCCCTTGTTAAAATGATAGAATTCCTGGGCGCTACCAATTTATGACTTTTCCTGGAAATAATTCCTTGAACCAGGCATCCACTGATCATGAGATGCTAGATAGATTCAAGGTCCATAAAAAACTGGGATTCAAAACCATGAATAAAAATATTTACATCGTTTAATAGAAGCATATGTATTATCAATTATTTAGCTAAAATTCTTTTCATAAAAATATTTTTTAAAGTAAAGCAGCAATAAGTTTCTTTTCTGATGCATTAGCTGATGAATTTAAACACACAAATGTCAAAATTCAATGTTTAATCCCTGCATTAGTTTCAACAAAATTAGCTTCTTACGATCCTGGAGATAATGACTTTTTTCTTGTTGATACCAATGTTTTTGCAAAACAGGCAGTTAATATTATAGGAAAATGCAGGCTTAGTACAGGCTGTTTTCTTCATGATTTACAGGTGTTTAATTGATTAAATGAGTGAATTGGAATTTTTTAAATTTTAATTTTTAGATTGCCTTTGGAAGTCTTTTAGGCTTTTGGCTCGTTAAAAAAATTTATGTTCCATTTGGAATGCTCGGTCATCATCGAAAACGGATGGATGCTTATAGAAAAAAACATGAAAATGGTAAATTTACAATGGAAAATGGTGATGAAATTAATGAGAAAGATATTGAAATTATTCCTAGCAGTTAATTTATTTTAAGGAAAATTCTATTTTTAAAAGTCTTAACATCTTATTTTATTATCTAAATTATTTAAATATAATTAAATTATTTAAATAACATTTAAATGAATTAATTTTAAAAATTTACTCAGTTATTTTAAAAATTTCAGAACCATCCTACTATTTACTGTAAAATAAAAAACCCCCAATCAACAAATCGTAGGGCAACTGATTTTAAAATAAACTTTTTATCTGTCATTTGTCCTATCATTTGATTTAAAAATTAAAAAATATTTTCTGATAAAAAATTATCCTCCATTAATCAATCAAAAGTTTATTTATCCAATTATAGGAATTTAGCCCTAAAACAATTAATTTTGATATTATCAAGGTTAAATTTAAATATCTCTAAAGGAATTTTGCATCATTTATTAATTCAAAAACTTGATTTATTTAAATAATTTTCTTTTCTTCCCGCTTTTTTTAAACTTTCTTTGTTGTTTTCCTTTTTAATAAATTTTGCAACATTTATTTTCTTTTATTTTCCCTTTAGGCATTTGACGGAAAAATTATTTTAATTTTGAAGGCCGTTTACAAAAATGCAAATATTTATTAAAATATATCGCTATAAAATGAGTAAAAATGTTGAAAATTAATTTATTTTTCAGAAAATAATTTTTGTTTAAAAAAGAAGAATTATTTTATCAAAATATATTTGGTAAGTTAATTTTCTATAAGATAATATCCCTTAAGCCCAATTTTTTATGCTGGGTAATCGACTGCCATGGATCCATCCCCGGACATTTTTAAAATTAAGTTCCGGCTCCAGAGAGAAAAAGAGCAGGCTGTTGAGCCAATCATTGAATCATTCAACATTTTTGAAATTTTTTTATTAAAAATCTTTTATCTTAATTATTAATTTTAAGCCTAAAAATGCCCCCTAATCTTCACTTCCCAGTTTATATCCTTTATTCGCTATTATTTCTGTCTGAATCAACACTAGCATGTATCGGAACTGCCGGATTTCCTGGAAGCTCATTATTTTCTCAACAATATCCTTCTGATGATGCTGCTGGTTCTTATGTTGCACCGCCGAGTGAATATAGAAGTTTGGCAAAAATTAAAATTTTTGAGTAAATTTTTGATAAATTAAGCTGCACCACCACCAACACCTCCTCCTCCACCCCCACCGCCAAAATCTTATTATCCAGGTTAAATAAAGATTTTAAAAAATCCTCAAAAATCCCCACATTATTAAAAGTCAAAAAAAATTTTCTAGTTGCTCCACCACCTCCTTCACATTACAATTATGCACCACCAACATTCAACTTTCAAACACTACCCCCACTTGTATTACCTAAATTAGAAACACTTCCACCACCTCCTCCTCTGCCACAACTTTTTTCTTATTATCCTGTTGCACCACCTCCACCTTTGGTAGGGCTTTATGGCTTATTAGAAGATTCCATAAGAAAGAGTCTTTTCAATATAAAAATTTTAAAATTTCTTTATAAAATTTAGCAGTTACCACAACTCCAATTTCAAACAATTCCACCACTTCAACCCTTCACATTACCACCAATGCCTGTTTTTGCACCTGCTCCTGAGCCTTATTATCCTGTCAAACCTCCACCGCCTAAATATTGTATTTTAAAAGATTTTTTTGTAAAGATTTAAGAAAATTTAAGCAACAGGCCCAGACCAATTTTCTTCTTCTTCTCGACATGAAATTCCCCCTGTACAAACCTTTACATTTGGAGGTTCAGAATCCTCTCATATTCCACCACCTCCTCCCTCCACTCATTTTGAAAGGCCTTTACCTCCTCCACAAACACTTTCAATTGGGCAACCTAATTCACAAAATTCTCAACATAATAATATAAATCAACAAAATACACATCAATCTATGCAACCTCCTCAAACAGGAAATATTAAAAATAATATGCCACAACACCCTATGCCTCCAGGTTTATATTAATCTTGATCTGAGATTAGCGCCTAGATTTAATTGAATGAGACAATAAAATTTATGATCGGGCCTACTAGTCTGTCCTAGCCTATCCTTTCCTAGCCATCTTGCTTAATCTTGAACCCCTTATTAATTTGTAGCATACAATCCAGCTTTTAAAGTAAATCAAGCAGAATCAGCAGAAGAAGATAATCAACAACAACAACAACCAGAAAATCGCAGTCCAAATTCTGCTAGAGAACAACCACCATTTGAATCATCAAATGGATTTAATGACCAAAATCGTCAAGAGAAACAACAACAAAAAGAAAAAATGAAACAAGAAAGAGGAAGGAATGTAAATAATAATAATAATGTTGCTTCCTCTGGTGGTTATTCTGATGATAATCTAATTAATACATCTTTTGATAGGTAAGAATATTGTAAACTGGAAGTTAGGCAATACCTTTTGAGAGATTTTTAGAAAAACTCTCTGTCAATATGGGCGAGAGTCTCGATCTCGGAAAAATTTAAAAGATACTAATTCCAAGATCATAAAACCGAGAAAAATACTAAAAATGGGATATCTTTGTTCTGTCAAGGTCGAGTGACTATTAAGGAGAGAGAGAGAGAGAATACAGTAGTACATGAACAAAATAAATAATGGAATTAGAGAGTACCCTCCTTGTCTAAAAAATTTTTTGTTTGAACTAGGAAAAGAGAAATCTTATTAATTTCAAATAATTTTTAAAAATTTTAGACAAGCAGAAAAACCCAAAGCTTTTGGAATGTCTCAACAAGAAGTTCCCCATCTAACTTTTCAATCAGAAAATGAAAGTGACAGTCCAATAGAAATGAGAAATCATTTACGGAATCAATTAAAAAGTCGAAAAACAAGAAATGAAGATACAAAATAATTTTTAAAATAAATAAATAATTTGCCCAAATTAATTAAAAAAATATTTCCTCAGGGCAATAATTTGTGACCTCTAAAAAATAATTATTTTGTAATTTATTATGAATAAAAAATTAATTAACTATTTTTCTTTTTAATTAAAAAACTCAAAAAAAAATTTAAAAAATTAAAAAAATTAAAAAAGAATCTAAAAAAATTAAAAAAAATTTTTTAATCCAAAATTCCATTATAACTTAATTAAAATTTATTCATTAAAAATTAATTTTTAAAAATATTTAATCTTTAATATTTAAGATTAATTAATTTTTAATTTATGTATTTATTAAATTAATTAATTTTAATTATTTAATTTTAATTAAAAATATTATTTATAGAATTTTTAAATTTAATATTAGTTCAATAAAAATATTCAATAAAAATCTTTTTTAATTTTTTTTTTAAATTTCCAAGCAATGCCTGTTTCATTTATTTTAATTATTAATTAATTAAATATTATTTTCTAATTAATTCATGCATTTAAATATAAATTAATTTTTAATTTTAATTTATTTTATATTTAATTATTTCCAGCTGGAAATAATTTTAAAAAATTATAGCTTAAAAAATTTACTGAAAGAAAAAAATTTTCAATTTATTTTTAGCATTTAGCAATAATTTAGAAATTATTCTTAGAATTTTAATTGCTAATATTAATTCCAAAATTAAAAAAATATTTATTTCCTTTCTTTTAAAAAACTAAAAATTAATTTAAATATAATTAATTTTAAATATAGAAAAATTAAAAAAAATAGAAAAAAATAAAAATTAAAAAAATTTTTTTCTAATTTTTAAAAAATTAATTTTGTTTCCATTTTTAATTATTTTCTTTTTTAAATATAAATTATTTAATTACCAATTAATTTAATAATTGGGTTGAGAGCCATAAATAAATTTATTTATTTATTTCCATTTAATTGTTTTATTTTCTCCCACTCTATTGTATTTATTTGGCCATTAAATTATTTTTTTATTGGTTTTGTTCTCCCTTTAAAAGGGCAATTGAAAAAAAAATGTGTTTCTTTTGGCGCGTTTACTAGGCTAATTGGAGCTAGCTTAAACAATAAAGCAATATTTATGTGAAAAATGTTTAATAGAAGGGAGAGAATTAAATAAAATGTGCGCATTTTTAATATTTTTATTTTGTAAAAATAATTTTATTTTTGCCAATACTCTCACAATTAAATAATACAAAATATATTAAATAATTTATTGTTATTTATTTTTTGAAAATAAATTAGATAATTAAAGAAATATTATTTTATTTTTTAAAATATTATTTTTATATAATATATTACTAAAATATAATTTAAATAAAATATTATTTTTAGTTTAAAATTTAATTGAGGCTATATCTTATTTAGTATTTTTAAATTAATATAGTACCTATAATTAAAAAATTTTTTTTGGTTTTTTAGTAAAATTTGCATTAAAAAGTTTCTTATGGGGAAATATTTTTATTTTATCATATTTAAATTAAAATTATAATTGTTTCTCTAGACATGTCCCAAAATTAATTTTTATTAATGAATTTTAATTTAATTTTTAATCTTTTAAATTAATCTAATATTTTTTAAACATCCAAAATAATTATTTAATATTTACTAAAAATTTATTTAAAATTATACGGAACGTGGCAAATAAAATTCCAACAATTTCAGCTTACTCTTTAATTAAATATTTATTATAATTATTAATTTTTACTTAATAAAATATACATTTACTTTCT